>UYJD01000004.1:183699-225288 GCA_900618795.1 Cyanodermella asteris | reverse complement strand
CAGTCAACCACCCCGTGCCCGCGTTACAGGCACACACCACCTCTATTTCATTGATCTGACTTATATTGTGTGTAAATAGCTCTCTTCATTCAATCCAATTCATGCCCAAGTCGGATAATTTCGAAAAGAAAGGCCGGGGATGTTGCTGGGGTTTTTTTCTCTCTTTTGCCCTACTTTTTCCTATAAACAAAAAGGAGATACTGGACCGGAAGGAAATCGCAGTCTGCATCCATTAGGCGTAGATCCGGGACATCACATGTCAGCGAAAGTGTTCCAGGATGACCATGACAGTTCCCGATTGACTGGGCTACATGGTCCATGGATGAAAGGCTTCGTTCATTCACGACTCGATGCTAACGCTAAGCCTGCCAGTCACATGACACAGAGCTCACGAAGGCTATTACCACAGTGCTATTTGCCTGTCTTTTTCCCTGAGGCCTGACTGTCGGCATCACGCGAACGTGGCGAAATGCGGTGTTCAAAATGTTGATCATAACACTACCTTGCTGTGGCTGCTCCAGCCCAGAGGTTTAAAAGTCGACCGGTTCATGATAAGCTTCCGGCCGTTGATCAGCCGCTGGTTCGCCCCTCTCCCAAGTCTCTGCTCTCTTGACGCCTCGCACTTTCGGCACCCGCCAGCTTTCTACCAACATACATATCACTCTATAGCACGCGCAACATCATAGCACCTCGATTTTCGCATCGAACTCGTACAGCATTCTACAAAGTGGATTAAGAGGTGATCGCACACTGCGGGGCTCCTGTCATCACTTACAGCCATCCGAAACATTGTCGCCAAAGACCTGAGCTTATATCCCACTCGTCTATCTATAAGAGAAGATTTTAAAACGCAAGATGGGATCTACGGACAATTTCCGACCTGCTCTCATCGTGGTGGATATGCAAGAGGACTTTTGCGCCCCAGTGAGTTACCTCCAACCAACTTCGCCTTGTTTGCCAATTGTCTCGGCCGCACCGTTTGAACGGCAGATGCCCAACTCGTTCCTCCCCACAGCCGACTAACCCCTTCGCAGCACGGCTCCCTCGGAATCGAAGGCGGCCGCGAACTCGCCCCGATCATCAACAAGCTCCTCGCCCTCCCCTTCGCCCTCCGCGTCGCAACCCAAGACTACCACCAACCGGGCTCCCTGACCTTCGCCTCGGCTCATGACCTCCCGCCATTCACCTCGACCGCAACGCTCACGCACCCGACGGACCCGTCGCAGACGTACACGGCCAAACTCTGGCCCGACCACTGCGTCGCCGGCACGCCCGGCGCCGACATCGTTCCCGAACTCGACTCGAGCAGGTTCGACTTCGTCGTGCGCAAGGCAATGGACCGGCGCAGCGAGATGTACAGCGGCTTCAGAGACTGCTTCGGCCGGACGCTGGGCGCCAAGCACGGCGAGGGGATCGAGTTGGTCGAGGGTTCCGGCGATGGGGATCCGAGCGACGCGAACTTGGCGAAGCGGTTGCGGGAGGAGGGCGTGCGGCAGGTGTACTGCGTGGGGCTGGCGGGGGACGTGTGCGTGAAGAGCACGGCGCTGGATGCGGTCAGGGAGGGGTTCGAAGCGTATTGGATCGAGGAGGGGCAGAGGTGCGTCGAGGCGGAGAGGGAGGAGGAGGTGAAGGCGGAGTTGAGGGAGAATGGAGTGAAGGTCGTGAGTGTCGAGAGCGAGGAGATGAAGCGAGTGTGGGCGATGGGCGCGTAGGGCCTTTTGGAGTCGTGATTCCCGTAGATGTAATGTTGGTGCCGCGGCCTTGGGTAGCACCGAGTTTGATAGCATCGTTGTCATCACCATCGCTGTCCTCGTCGTCGCCGTCGCCGTCGATTGTGGTGACGTTGCGTAACGTCGTAAGTCTCCGTTCCGGGATCTTGCGGTTCCGGTCGTCGGGATGGACGAGCAGTTGGACGCCGTCTTTGCTCAGGACCTCGCTGCACGGCATCTTGAAGACCCGACTGTACTTCCTCGGGTCCGCCCTGACGGCTTTGTCGATCTTCTCAACGAGCTCCTTCGTGTGACGGTCGAACATCCGCGTTCTCTCTGCTTCCGATGGTGCGCTCTTCCTTTCTTCTTCGCACAGCTTGCGCCGAAGCAGCTCGTGCTCTACTCCTTTCAGAACATTTCGGGCGGAGAGGCGATCGAGTCTGAAGCACCCGCCGTGCAGGCACGAGGGAGACCTCGCCCAGATCTCGGTTACAAGGCGATATGGCTTGTCGGGCCCCAGCTGGTCGTCCTCTGACTCAACAGGTACGACGTTTACCTCCGAAACTCCCACTGGTCGTCGACTTTCGTCCTTTGGCAAACACGTCCTCTGCTTCTTCGATGGCCTTCCTTTGAGCACATGCTCCTGCGTCAGGCACTCCACAGACTGCGAAGCATTCTCCTCGTGCCGCTCTTTTCGCTTTCTGCTGCCCTGCTGCTTGCTGTCTGCAACATCTTCCTGCCTTTGAGCCAATGCTTGCTGCACGCGTGCTGCTTCGAAACCATCTGGCTTGATCTTGCGGCGTTGCATGTGGGACCACAATGGCAGACCCTTGGGAACGATATGTCGGTCACACCACCACTCTACTTTGGTTTCGATGACGGCCCGAAAGGCGGAGCACATTTCGAGTGAGGTCTTCGACTTGTTGCCTTCCTTGGGACACTTTCTCATATGCAAGTAGACTTCGCATTGACAGTAGTCGTATAGGGTGTAGTATGAGTTGCACATTCTGGCAATGGATATGCTTATTTGACAGAAACAGAAGAAGGTGCAAGTGTGGTTGAAGAAGATGTCCAGCACACTTTGTTCGTGTCAGTTGGGACTGAAGCTTGCTTGATAGTATTGAGATGGAGGTTGGTGGTTGCGCGTGTGTGCGCGTGAGTTTGTGTGGTTGGGGAGCTGCGCGCGAGAACGGCGGCAATGAGCGCTGTGAGTGAGGGCAGTAAAGCGAGCTGCATTCACGGGGCGAAAGTGACAGAACTCGGGCCCGCAGGCAGCAAGCAGGGCAAACACAAGGAAGTCAATTAGCGCTTCCAGATCTCCCTGGCTTGTTCTTGCACCGATGTAGGGCTTTGTAGAGGGCAAGCGTAATAGTCTCAATTTAGCTCATCACAGGTGGACTTTGAAAGGGAAGCAACTTCACCTTGAACTCATTCATCATCTCCAATTCATCGCGGTCTTGATGTCTCATGTATACGGGCATAAAAACCGAGGGGGATGATTGCGCCGGCCGTACAGATTTCGTCTATAGTCCATGACCGGAGCAGACAACGTAGTAACCATTCTTGCTATCGGCCAGCCCAAGGCAGCACACGGAGAGCCATCATGAGCCTTCTTGTCACCACAAACGTTTTGATCGCAAGGCTGATTGTACCAGAGGCCGAAATTGCAACTTGTGCCGTTGCACTTACCTTTCGTCACGATGGATGTGTCTATGTCGCTGGGTACAGCAGCAGGGTTATCGGCAATGCCGTTCTCGGTACTGGAAGCCTTGGTAATGGTGAGCAGTGCGATCAGGCACGCAATGAGGGTACAAGTGGACTGCATAAATCGAAACGTCTAGTTCTCGTGTCGAATGGCAAATCCCAGTCATATACCGTGTTTTAATGCTTGGGTATAGGAGCTCTCCGTCGTTCATGCGAAAATCATGTCGGGGATCGTTACGCTCGTTTGTACATGGGCGTTCGAAGCTGACATTTTGATAGAAGAGACAATTGACAAAGCATCAGTGCTGGCCAGTTGTGCTTCGTTGTGGGTTCCACAAAGCAGCGTTGACCTGAAAGAACCGAAATCTTTGGGTGGTGACAAGAATGACCGGAAAGCCCCAAGCAGCCTCGCAAGGTCACACAAGCTGAAAGCAATTGGTCGAGGACTACATGACATCGACTGCAAGGTGTGAATGAGCAAATGAGGGCCTACTGCCCTGTGATCACATGGTCAACGTGTACGCCCTATTGGGTCGAGGTGCTGAGCTGTTTGCCGTCCAAGACAGCTAGCTGAGTTGTCGATGGCAAAGGGCAAAGCTGGACTTTCGACTGCAGTAGTTCGATCCGCAGGCCCAGAACTCATGGAGTTGAGATTTACATGAACAAGGACAGCGAACCAAGCAGGTCAGGGACACGCGGTCGAGGCGCGTGAAAGCACGGAAGCACAGTCGAGTGAGTTGAAACTGCCAAGGCCGGAGCCGGAGAAACGGTGCAGCGACTCAAGACTTGCGCAGCACAGTTTCCCCGATCAAACGTTTTGACGCGCCAGAAATGGCCGGCTGGTTCCTCTCAGCAGCCCAGGGCGACGTGACAAAGATCGCTTGCCGGGCAGCAGCCAATGCATCACCATCATCACCACATGGCTCGCAAGCCTGCATCTCACTTTCCTCCCTGACACCATCTCCCACCCACCCTCACCACACCACCGTTCGCCAAACCCTACCCTGCTACCCTCGCCTGCGAGCTTGAGCCAGATCTCACCGGCACGGGACCACCACGGCGCGATCGACCGCCAGGACCAAGGCGCGCACAGCCTGCTTTGACGGCCTGACGACTTCCAAAAAATCCCACAATCGCTTCGCTCGCGCCCGCTCGAGTCGCAACTTCATCATCGCAACTCACCACCATCATCGACACGACCGTATACCGCCGTCATGCCAGGCAAACCGGGGCCGAAGCCGAAAGCCAAGACTTTGGTGGTCAAGCTTAGAATAGCCTCTGATAAGCTCAGCGATTTCCCTTCCAAGGACGCTTCAGCAACCTCATCAGCACCACCGGCCACACCGGCAAAGGACTCATCGAAGGACCCAACTCCTGCCGTCGAGGTCAAGGAGGGTACACCGGCTGTTCCTACGCCGGGTGCTCTCGAAGTCCCTCAGCGTAAGAAGCCCGGCCCGCCAAAAGGCACAAAGCGAAAGGTCGATGCTTTGCTCCCGGATGGCACACCAAAGCCTCGAGGCAAGCCGGGTCCGAAAAAGAGAAAGCTGTGAGTGAACCGTCATCTCGAATCAAGGCTACATGCTAATGCGAACCCAGAGATGGCGACGAAAATACCCGCCCTTGGACAACTCCCGGCGGCCCTGCTGCCCACAAGCTGGGCCCGAAAGCGAATCAGGGCGCCATCAATGCTGGCCTTCGCGCCCTCGACCGTTCTGGCAAGCCATGCCGCAAATGGGGCAAGAAGACGTTCTCTCTCAAGACTTTCACGGGTGTGGTCTGGTCTCTACCATCCTGGGGCGCCACGAAGAAGCCCGTTGTCAAAGCAGAGGGCGAGAACGAAGACGGCACTGAGAACGCAACGGGCAGCAACAGCGACATGGGCAATACCCCAGGTGCTAATGGCGGCACCAATGGTCAACCGGCCAGTAGCGATGCCGGAGCCAGCGGAGTCGATGCGACGCCGAACGGACGCAGCGCTTTACCGCCAGCAAGCAGCCCAGGTTTAGAGGGGACGCCCATCGAGGCCGCTGCCTAAATTCTTTCTGTTTGACAAGCGTTGTGTCGAGCCTTGTCGGCAAATCATCGTGGACGCTGTTTAGCTTTCTTGTGGGGGAACTGCCCTCGCTTGCCGTCCGGCAGTGTCTCGTGGATAATCTGGGAGGAAAACTTGTGTCTATTTGATTCATAGCGACGGCGTTGGGGCGCATTCAACAGTCGCAAAACCGACTGAAAAGGTCATAGACTCGCCGGGGTCCAGCTTGTGCAACAAATCGCATGTTTGCATACCTCTCGACCTTATGTTATTCACAATTCATGCATTAGTTATATATTCTTCGCCGTCTCACCAACTGGCTGCATTTGGATTATGCTATCCAAGCATCTAAAGTCACCCTACTAGTAATAACCTCGTACATGACCGAACAGCAACCTATCTTTTGCGCCAAAGTAACGGAGGAACTGATTGAGTCCCAGGAAGCCACAGCCTCGCCAAGTCTGAGACGGCAAATTCCAAAGTAATACTGCAACGCCATAGATAGACCAGTGACCTGCCAGTTTGCTAACTCCACGAGGCTCGATGATTAGCAGCTGAGGCAGAGTATCGTCCCGGCACTGACTTCTTCGCACCAATAAAAATGCTCACTTGCTTGCTTCGAGTCCTGTCAGCGTCTTGAACCGGCTACCGCAATAGGTATAGATCTGGGCCCGTGCGCCAGATCCTTGCCCCCATGGATTCGGCTCTTCAGCTCTTCAGCTCTTCAGCTCTCTCAGGTCTGTCTGCTGCTCGGGGTCCATTCGATAATTGCATCGGTCAACGGACAGTTCTCATGGATCAGATCAGACCGACATGGAGTACGACGTCAGCCATCATCAACCGACCTGAGGTGTTTAAGGTCGTCGGACATATGAATGCAAGTCCTCACGGTGGCTCCCGTCTGCATGCACCATTTCCTCTCTGAACAGAGTCCTACTACTGTATCTAGTAATTGGCATCATTCCCTGCCTATCTCCATATCCTATCTTGCATCCACAACCGCGTCTTCCGCAACTAGTTCTCCACACGAAACCTGCCGATATGCCCCAAGTCGAGCTAGTCTTCGTCAACAAGACGGCCAAATCCAAGAGTCTGAGCCGCTCCGCTGGCCGAGAAAGAACCAAGATCTTCAGTCACGTCCAACGCGCTCCGGAAGGAGGCCGGGTGAAGAGTCTGGTTGTTTCGCGCTCTGCTCGATCTACAACACATTCGAAACCGGGGCAGTCGGAGGACTCACACCGTTCGTCCGACCCTCGTGCGATACAGCCAAGCTTGGAGAGCCAACTTGCAATACGCACAGCACCCTGCCCGGGAGGCAGTCCTCGCGGAGGGTGGATCAATGGCGGGCTGCCCGGAGAGCGAGGCTTTTGGAATGTTAAAGACCTCCCACCATTTCTTCGGGGATACGGCTTCTACTTGGACGAAGTTTGCTTTGATGACGACAGAGAACTCCTGCTCAGTCCGGTGAATAGGATACTGACGCTCGATGACATTGCTAATGCCTATCTAAGGGCATATTTCAGTGGGTGTCTGTATGTCGGCGCCCATGTCGCACGCTAGCTGACTTCCGACAGACAAGACCGAAAAGGCATGTGAGGTCTTTAGTTCGAACTCCGAAATCAGTGAAGCGTTTGCGTACACGGTCAAAGAAGCCAAAACGGATCTCGCACTTCGCGTTGCCCTTGTCTGTACGATGGCTTCGTCGCTGTCCCTTATTACTGGCAATGCACAACACGCGACCTTCTCGTTCCACTTCAAAATGCTTGCTCTTGGACATCTTCGTGGTCAGCTCTGCAAGAAGACCTCGAGTGGCGTGCCAGTGTCGACGATAATGGCCATAACACTCCTCGGGTGGGTGGAGGTATGTTCGATTTTACCCATGATGTCGATGTATAGCTGACCCTATAGTGTATTGAGGGCAATTTCGATCACGCCTCTGCGCATATATCGGCTCTCGAGCTCATGCTGAGCCACTGTACCACAATTCAGTCGGTGCCCCTCGTCCTAGCGAATACTGCATTCGAGTGAGTTTACATCCCGTCGAGATGGAATTGGTCTACCTGTAGCCATACTAAACCATCAAGCTTCCCCTACCTTGTCTCAGCTATGATGCGCACTCGTCCGATTCCTCTCCCCGAAGTCGCTCGCACCAGTGCCCTCCCGCAACCCCTGATCAACAAGCTGGAAAAGCTCGCCCGTCACGAGGACCCTCTAATCGCAACCCGCTTCTTCACAAAGGCCGTATCCGACGCCTTGGGCGAGGAGCTGCTCGATCTCATCAGACGCATGCGCCTCTGCCGCCTCTTCCGCGCTCTCTGCAAGTCAAAGAAGCTGAAGCCCAGCCAGGCAGATGTTCATGCCATGGCAATGGAAAATATACGGGTCAGCCACGCACTGCTGATGATCCCGTACAATTTGGCCGCAACACCCCTCACTCCGATGCAAAACGCCATCCGCGTCGCCATTTTCGTGACATTCCAGACCGTCGTGCCACAGATGGGTTCCTCGACCGCATTTTGTCGCTCCATGTACCTGCAGCTCAGGGACGCCATCGATCAATCTGACCCTCGGAACATGTGGGCGCCGAACATTGCACTACTGATGTGGGTGCTCGGTGTGGCGGCATACATATCTAATACACAGGAGAAGTGGATCTGGGCTGTGAGGAGGATGAATTTCTTGACTTCATTGGAGGGGGTCGAGTCGGTCGAGGCGTTGGGAAGCGTCATGCAAGGGTTCTTCTTTTCGCGAGATCGTAGTAGTTGGCATACTTTGGAGAGCATTTGGAAGGCGAGGGAGGCTGGGGATGGGGACAGGTCTCCGTATGAGGTCTTTGAATTTCGGATGCCATGAAACCCAAGTATTACCTCTTTCGTCTGCTAGAACCTGGGCGGATGCGGTACTGAATTCTCTCAAGACTCCATCAGAACAGCGAATTCGTCCGAGCTGGCTCCGCAATAGGTATCAATATCAGACCTGTCCAGCATTGCTTTCTGCACTCGGACCAGCGTGCAAGTGCCGACGATATGTCATTGAGTCGACTATCATGAGTCGCGAAGGCGCTGACGTACTTGGCTTCAGCGAGGGCCTCCAGCGGGCGGACCACCAATGCTGACCGCTGAATCAGCTAAAGTAGTGTGTTGGTTGCCGCTAACGTCCGTCCCGATCTCGTTGCCTACGCTGCCACAAGTGAGGCTGAGCATCTTCAAATTCCATAAGCGGTAGTCGGTCAGACGTCTAACCCTGACCAAGCTTGACTACGCAATGCGCGAGCTGAAGCTGATGTGCTTGCTGACACGCTGGAGACTGCGCTCACAAGATGTCGAGCAGGGCCAGATCATGCTATCCGGTCCGCTCCACATAATCGAAGCCCCGACCGGGAGTCTATCACCCTCGGGCTTGTCTACCTGCCGTAGCCCTGACGGTTTGGGTATCTTATCCACTCATTCGAAGTGACAAAGCTTCTTTCTTATGGTCAAGGCGTCATACGTCGAGTGTTGAGGCTCTCTAAGCCTCCGGAAACGCCAGCTCCTTCATCACTCCATGCCAGCCTCGATACTCGTCGACGCGTGGTCGGACGAAGATTGCTCCATGGCGATTGCTTCAAGTAGTATCAATTTGGCGCGAGTACGCGTTGTGGTTAGCTGACCAGCGTCGTCCTCAAATCAGCAGACACGTCACAAAGTTGAAGAGATGTCTACTCAGAATCAGCACTTGGGTGTCTGTGACCGAGAAGGATGGACTATAGTATAAAGATATGGCTGCGACGCGCTGTCGCGACCCATCACTTCATCGCTCCATCGAAGTATCGAAGTATCGAACATCAAACTCCACCGCAGTGGCCGAATGACAATTGCAACTACGACAAAAATGGAAGCTAAACTCGCTCCGACCGTTCAATGGGGCCGCAAGACCACCGCCGGCATACGAAACTCGCTCGGCGGCCTCGCGATTATCGTCTCCGCTCCCTGGCTGACGATTATGAATTGGATCGCCCTCGAACATTATCACGGCTCTTTGAGCGCAACTCTCTCCGCAGCGGTCCGCAAAGGTCCAGTCAGCTTCACTTGGCGCTACTTCCCACAAGCATCGTCTGCTGTCACGCTGGGCTACATTGCATGGCTTCTGTTTCAGGCGCTCCTGTATACCTTCCTCCCGGGGCCGCGAGTTCATGGACAACGTACGCCGGGCGGGTATCTGCTCGGATATACGACGAATGGGCTTGCGGCTTGGATTGTCAGTCATGTTGCTTTCCTCGTCGCGACAATGCTGGGCTATATTGATCCGACAGTCGTTGCTCGTAACTGGCAGGGATTGATCACTGCGGCGAATTGCTATAGCATTTTCTTGACCGTTGCGGCGCTTCTGAAGGGATACTTTGCCCCTTTGCATCCCGAAGACAGGAAGTTTTCAGGTGAGTTTGTTCCAGACTGAGGTGGATGCGGCCTACTTGCGAGCTGACGCAGTATCAGGTTCCCTCATATTCGACTTCTGGGCCGGCATCGAACTCAACCCACGCTTTGGCAGAGACTGGGATTGGAAATGGTTTCACAACTCCAGACCTGGCATTGTGGCATGGACATTGATGTAAGCAATCGCCACGGGATTCAGCAACAGTACTGACCGGCCCGCTAGCGATATTTCCTTCGCCGCCTATCAATACCAGCTCCACGGCTACATAAGCAAATCCATGCTGATAGTCATACTCCTGCACGGCATCTATGTCCTTGACCTCTTCTGGAACGAGGCTTGGTACACTCGCACCCCAGACATCAGCCACGACCACTTTGGCTTCTACCTCGCTTGGGGCGACAGCGTCTGGCTCCCCACTTTCTATACCCTGCAAGCCCAGTATCTCGCTCGTTATCCCACACATCTTACCAATAACCAAGCCTTGGTTGTTTCGGTCCTCGGACTGCTCGGCTACTTCATCTTCCGCGCCGCCAATTACCAACGCGACGCCTTCCGCTCATCAGGAGGTACCATGCTCGTCTGGGGTCGGCGGGCGAAGTACATCGAGTGCGAATACAGCACGACGGACGGCAAGGTTCATCGCGCATTATTACTGGCGTCTGGATGGTGGGGTTCTGCCAGGCATGTGAACTATCTAGGAGACATGATTATGGCGGCGGCGATGTGTGCGGCTTGTAGTACGAGGCACATTTTGCCTTGGAGCTATTTCTTCTATCTGACAGCGCTGTTGGTGCATCGGATGGATCGCAACGACTCACGGTGTAAGAGCAAGTACGGAGCCAAGTGGGATGAGTACTGCCGGGCTGTGCCGTGGAAGCTGATTCCAGGGATGTATTGAAGAGTTGGTACTGGGTCAGTGCCGAGGGAGGAAGGTGGGCAAGGAACCGGATCGAAGATCTGGGACCAAAAGACGTTATGGGAAAGAGGCTTGAATGGGCATTGGGAGGGGCCATATCCTCATATGATATACATAGACTTATTCGACATTCGTTTTCGAGCTCTTGGGCCCAGGGGCGAATAGAATTTATAACGCACGTACGGGTGTGCATACCGCTGAATGTCATTGATCAAGGACTTGGTTACCGAGTTCGAACGATACCTTACCAAGCAAGCTAGTCTCAAGCTCCATAGATACACACAACAATATCTGTCGAGGTACCTTCACGCGTAACAGTCCAAGTAGAAGCTAAAGTACTTGTGTCACGACTTTTGCCTTTCTCGTCTTGGGCCACTCGTCTCGCTCACTTTGCATGCATGTGCGTGTTGGGACGTTGCACGTGTCGGACTTTCAAGCGGGTCATCACGTCGCTGCATGAATCGACAAGGCATATCAAATGACAGACTGCAGCATAGGCCCATTTGCACCATGACAAATGGCTTCTGCTGCGGTGGGCGTCAATGGGACGTGATGAATAGACTTCGGCCCCCCGGTCTCTGCTTATTAAGCCGGCAGGGATGCGACGACCGCCCTTGCGAACTCCAAACTTCACGATTACTTTGAGAGGCGAACCATCAGGACATACTGTATAGGGCATGGTAAGGGAGCGACTGGAGAATCGGTGCTACGAGAGGTTGCTGGTCAGCTTGCAGGTCAGGTGGGTGGACACGAAGATTCCCTCATTTTGGTAGAACTGCTTGGTATGAACAGCCTGCGCGTATACCACACGAGACTACCAAGACTAACTAAGCGACCAGAACTTCCCACAACCGTCCATTGCCCCAATTAAGTATCGTTCATCGACTTTGTCATCAACGCCGTTGTTTCCCAGTCCCAGCCATCAAAGCCATCAATGTTATAAAGCCACAGACGTGAACATCACTGGAATGTCAGAGCACCATGGGGACATTGGGCGGGCTCAGGTCATGGTGACAGTTCGCACGCCTCGAGGGCACGCGCTCAATGCCGCCAATAGCTGGACCAACCAATGTCCTCATGATGCTTTAACATACCAGTGAAATTCAACATGCGAATTGGCTTCAGTCCGTGAGACTCATATTCAGACCCGCCGGGGTTTTGGATTTCATCAAATTTTGATCGTCGTCATCGTTGTAATCATTGCTGTTATCATCACGGCATGCCGGCCGGATCTTTTTGGGGCCAAGAGTTTCAGCAAGTTGCTCGATACCTCCTTTCGAGGTCGATGTGTTCGTCTGCAGACTTCGTCAGCCTTAGACTGTCACAGGTGTCATGCTCCGTACTAGCAACTGCATCAGCTGCTGGACTTTGCCACTATCTTGTTCATGCTTCTTTTCACCGCAATCGACGCATCGGCGATCCTGGCTTTAATGCGACGCAGTGGTCGACGCGGCTCCTCAATCTGCTGATCCTCGACTGTGCTGACGGCCTCCATCAATCTCGTCCCACCATCGGTTCCCGCAGCACGTGCCGGCTCATAATACGGAGTCAGCTTTCTTTGGTGCAGCCTGCGCCGAATTGAGATTTTCCTAGTTGTATGCGTTTCCTCGATGGTCTGGTTGACATCGCGGGGCGAAACAGATCGCTGAAGCTTTTGAGCGGCATCGAAAACACGACTAGTCTTCTCAACATCAGCTTGTCTGGGATCGGAAGGCTGCAATCCGTTCGGGAAGTCTTCAACCTCCAAAAAGGACAAACAACCATCGATCGCCTTGAGTGTTGCGTCGACTTGGCCAGCCCAAAGCTCGACAGGACCTTCACCAATCTTGACAAGATCGCGCAGATAAGTGCTGCTCCGCCGTCGGAACAATTCATAGCGTGCCATCAGCTCTTCGTGGTCTGCTGGTGAACGTGGCATAGTTGATGCGACTGGTCCGCTTGCCTGCTGGAGCGTTGCAGACGAAGTGCGAAGAGTCACTGGGAGAGAGATAACCGATGCAGAGGCCCCGCCAGCTTGAATGCTACCAGTCGATGGGTTCCCAAGCTGGCATGATACGTGAGGGGCAACAAGCACGCTTCCAGAGACTGAGTCGACAGCTGCCCAGTTCGCAGAGCCGCCGATCTCACCGAAAGAGAAGTCCAGAGCAGCGGTCGAATTGGGATCCGTGACTGGACATTCTGTCGATGTTGTGACTTGCGGGGACAGAGCCATGCCTTCGAACCAATGATTGATGTCATAAGGGCCCATTGGAGGCACGGGAAGTGGTCTTGGTGCCTTCTTTGCCTTTCTTGCCTCCCTCCTCTCCCTGACATCTCTGATGAAGTTCCGCACCGGCTTAGGTGTCCAGTACATTGGCATGTGTGCGTGGAATCCAGAGACGAGGTCATCAAAAATGGTCTTGCAGCGACCTCTGGGCTCTAAGGAAATGCCGCAGTCCAACTGCTCCAGACCATAGTCGAGTCTGTATGCCATATTGGAATGTAAAGGACCGTTGGTGTCAAAATACAAATCAGCTCAAACTCTCGTTGAAGATGAAAACGAAGGTAACGGTCAAGGTGGGTACGTTGTTTGTGGTCTTGAGTGCGTTGACAAAGGCGGTTTGAAGGAATGTTAACGTGTAGAATTGTTGATGGCCGGAATGAGCGTGTGAAGTCTATTGGGAACGTTCGACCTCCAAAATAGCAAGCGGCGTCGGTAACGACAGCAACCAGGACGGATGACTCCGATGCACGGGACCTGCTGGGCAGAAGCGATCCCCAAGCGAGGTCAGAGCACCTACGTCGATCAATTTGTCAGTACCGCGTTGCGAGACTGAGCTTCCGAACCCGCATCCTACAATCATTTATACGCCGCCTGTACTATTTCCGCAGCCATCCGGGCAGGTCTACGAAAGTTACTACAGAGATTCACAGTTCCGCCTTGATGCAGGTTTGAGGTTTTATAAAACACGCTACACCCGGCCAATTGACGCACATCTGGGGCAGCACAGGTGCTCGAATTGGCTATGCTTAATTCAGAGGCCATTCTACATTCAAGTATGGTGGAAAAACAGAACCTCATGCAACAAAACCGCAAGGTCGAAATGACGTTTTTGATTAAATTCTATCCTATCAATCCCAATCAGCTGAGCTCTCGTTGTCAATTCAGCTTAGCCAAGGCAAAGCGGTGCACTATTGGCGCACATGAATGATGCATACATACTGCCTTGGCCTTGAGCACTGATGCAGCTCTCACACCTTATGATAAGGTGTGAGTATGCCACGATGAGTGCCCTTGGTTTGTGCTGTTTCGCTCGTTGCGCTCTCCGGCTTCTGCTGGTCACTGGTGCGCTTGATAGGTATGCTGGAGCCGCCGCTATCCTCAGCCGGTCTTGCGAAGCTGGAAGAAGAGGCCTCGAGTTCCTCTTGAAAAGGCCTGCCGAAACCGATGTCGTTGAGATTTGGCGCTCTGGATGCGACACGGCGAATGAAAGGGCTCGGCGGTTCCGCGGCCGCATGCCCAGAAGATGCGCTGGCGATTAATGTGCCTGTGGACTTGTATCTGACCAAGGGCGGCGATGTGTTATCCGAAGGCTCCGAATCGCTGTAAACATGTTCCCGACGAGGAGCGAACGCAAGCGGCCTAGGAATTTCCACTGAGTCGACGGATTGCTTGTCCTGCCCCTCGTCAATACTGCTGGGTTCAGGGGTGCCGCCGCTCATGGCGCTGAAGTCTCTGCTCTTTCGCGCCAGTCCTGTGGATGATACCCTCCGTGCCATCGATTTGAAGCCAGCCGCGGTGTTTGT
Source organism: Cyanodermella asteris (assembly GCA_900618795.1). Lineage (NCBI taxonomy): Eukaryota > Fungi > Ascomycota > Lecanoromycetes > Ostropales > Stictidaceae > Cyanodermella > Cyanodermella asteris. Next base: position 210,728 of record UYJD01000004.1, on the reverse strand, counting down.
GGCAAGCTTGTCGAACATGCCCTGTCTTTTGTCCTCTGGCGTAGGCTGCGCGGTGAGCTGGGCATCGTAATCCTCCGATGGCTCCAAGTTGTGCTCAAAAATTTGCTTCATCTTCTGGGACGGTCAGTATTGACTGGTACGGTGTAATGGGAGACTGACTTTTGCTCGCGACGTGTGCAATCGCAAGTACCATGTTGCGTTCGGGTGTTGTGCTCTGAAAGATGCAGCGCGATGATTTTGTTGTGATTGGGAGCAGAATGAGAGCATTTCGACTGCCAAGGAAATCAGTGTGAATGAGCAACGCCGGGTATGAGTCTTTGCTATTTTTTTCTCAATTGTGCCGCTCACTACGGGTACTGGTGTCTCGGCCGGACGTCGTTGGACTCGCGAATGTCCAAGGTTACAAGCTGAACCCGATTTCAAAAGATACTAAGGGGATTTGAGGAAGGCTCGACAATGCGAGAGATGACCGAACACGAGTGTGCATAGTATGCTGCTATGCACAGAGTTTCAGAGCAAGTGCAGGCCGTTGGTGGCAATTTAAAGTACATTGATTGTGACAATAGCTAACGCTTCTCAGCAAATGCACTCGCCAACCACAGGCATTCCGCTATGTCAAAAAGGCACCTGGACCGATCGAAGTTCCGACAGAATATGGAATCCCTGCTAAGAATCAGGGAAAGCGAAGCAGGCAACCAACGTTGGGCTTTGCAGAGTGCATCTATATCATGTATATGTCTCAAAGTCCGACATTCGGATTAATGCTACCAGTGCACATCGACGGGTTGGAGCAATGGGAAAGTAGCTTGACCGTAAGAAGCTTCTGCATCGATTTCCAGTATAATGTTGGTGTCAATTGGCAGTGGTTCGCTCAGCAAGTGGACGAGGTGTTCAAAAGTCTTGTTGTGTGAAACAAATTTCAAGCTGTCAACTTCTGCCTAAAGGCACCGGGTTCTGGTGCATGGCTGTCGTTGGGCGCCAGCGGCACAAACAGACTAATCAAAAGCACGCGACAACTCGAATTCAATCCATAAAAAACAATTAATTTCAGTTGTGCTGTCAATCGATTCTAGCCTGCCAAATTTTGCGATTCACACTCATTTGTTACCCTTTCACTGGCTTACGTTGCTTTGAGCCTCCTGCCCAACGGCTGGCGAAAACGTCACGCATTCGCGAGCCCTCGTGCCTTCTCAACCAGTCTCCCTCCAAAAAGTACCGTCAGCGCCAGGATCAATACCTACGCGAAAGGATTTCGCGCCAGTCTCTTTGAGCTGCCACCAGTACAGAATGCTTCTTCGCGTATCGAGCTCTTCGCTCGGAATATTCCTCGTCAAAAACATCGGGAACAAATGCCTTGTGAGCTGCGCGGGCTCCTGTCAGCTCTTCCTTCAACTCCGAAACCTCCTGCTGCTCATCATTTTTAATCTTTTCAAAGCTTCCAGAGCTATCAACAGCTGTCTCCTGAACTCCATCGACATTGTTGGTGTTTGCAGTACTATCGGCCGCTGTCTCTTCGACTTCATCCACATCGTTGGTAGTTGACAAATCCTCTTCTCCACTCGCTGACAGTCCAATGGTCAGACGTGCCTCTTCAATTGAGGGCTCTTCAACGGCAATCTTTTTCGACACCGTCTCGTCGCAGATGTCGTTCCGTGCTCCAATTTCAGGCAAGTCGTCTTCAACGACGACGTTGTTCTCGGCAATGTGCTCCTGCTCGAGTACCGGCTGCTCTTCGATAGCTTTCTTTTGTGCAAGTGTAGATCCCAGCACAGCAACTGAAGTCTCGTCAGTGAACAACACATTCTCGATAGGCTCTTGATCGGTAGAGGAAGTGTGTTCCGGCCGGTATGCATAGTGTTTGCCCTTTGGCTTTAGTACAAAGTCGCCCATGATCTCCGAAGGATCGTTCTTGAACAACACCCTCCAGATTTCCGACAGATCCGAGGGTGCTGAGCTGTTCCGTGGCATGACCTGATCTTTAGGTGTCGGTATGTCATAGTCAAGTGTAGAGGCGTCGGTTGGATCGCTCGGTGCTTCCTGTGGTGCATTGCTGTGACCAAGGAATGGGCTGTGAGAAGTGGGTTCCTGCAAATGATCGCTGGGAAGCTGGTCGCTCACATCTTGTTGTGGGCTAAACTGGGCAGTTGCATCGGCATCTTGCAAATCTTGTACCGTCGCTTCTGTTTGGACGTCAAGAAGCGGAACGGAGACTTCATAGGCGGCTTGTTGAACGAGGGATGAGGACGAACTTGCGGCGAGCCCCTCCTGGGGACAAGTTGAGTTACTCTCATTGCTCTGCCTTTGGTCATGGGGGGTCAGATTAGTCGAATCGAGAGGAAGACTGCCAGGTGCCTCAACGCTGCTTCTTGTAGAGCAGAGGGTCTGCTGTGAATGGTGTTTGTCCGAAGGCCTGAGCCAATGCCCAGGAAGCTTTGGACGAAGAATGTCATAGCTGCTCCGAAACCGCTTCATGACATGTTCGAGGCGGTTCGTTCCAGTTGAGACTGGATTTGCAGATTTATGTTGGTCATTAAGGTTGGCTTTGATGATGGTGTTGGCACTGGAGGTGGTGTTTGTTTGAGAGGCATCAGGCAGGGAGCTTGGGCATGTTCCGGTGCCTAACTGCTTGGGGAACAGCGAAGCGAAACTGCGCACGACTTTCAGTTTCAAGGTGCGGAGTCGTGAGGATGTGGCAGTACGATCTTGTTTGCGAGCGTCTGAGAAGTCAGCGGATTCTTTGACGACCGTCAAGTGTTGCAGTTTCAGAACGTTACCTTGTGGCATGTTGATTGCGGTTTGTGTACCAGGTTCAGTTATTGAAGTGTTCTGCAAAGCGTGATAAGTGAACAAGTGCGTCCTAGATTGAGCTAGGAGGAGGTACGTCAAGTAGAGGAATGCGGGAGACGATGTGCAGGAACTCGAAAGAATGATGGAACGAGTGATGTAGGTTCCGCCGAGAGGTGAAGGTACAGAAGTGGGTGGAAAGGAAATTGAGCTCAGCGGAGCATCTCAGCTTCAAAAGACACAATTGACGCCGCTGCGCAGGGCAACGGTCGAGGCGCGAGCAACCATGATTCACGCCAACCACACTCATTACTGCTTCACTCATGCACGGAACCACACGAAGCACATGGAGCCGCCGCTCCGGCAAATTTCATTCGCCAGTTTCTCAAGCGACTGGTGCTGAATTGCCCACAATCAGCAACCACCAGGTCTGAAAGCCCAAAACAGCAATATTTTCTTGTCAACACCATTTGTGACTGGATCTCGGTCATCTTGAGGCTTCCAGAAATAGAAGGAAGCATTACCGAACGATTGGTAACAGAACGTTCAACGGAACTGAAGTCAGCTCACAGAATGCTCATGTATACTTTTGTGAACATGGATCCGTGCCATCTCATCCTGATTGACGGAGTCACCGTGAGGACTCCTGGTGGCAGTGGTCGGCTTTGTTGACTTTGGGTGCAGTCATCTCATTGTTGTCGGCCCAAATTTGCTTGTTGACTATCGTGTCCAGCCTGAGTGATTGTGAAGCGCAGCCAAGTTGTCTGCGCGAAAGGGTCGGAGACTTCAGCGATGCTGCAGCTCATGTTTCATCACGGTTTTTTCGCCGCGCGTTGGTATGCACGCACACTCCAGACAACTTATCGCCACACGTCAACGGAGCAGGTGAGTATCGAAACACAGGCGCGATGATAGCTAGCGAAAGTTAGAGGCTTCTTTCTACTTGATCGGAAGCCATAGCGCCTTCAGTGCGCGGTTGCCGGTGAAGCTGTGACGCCACCGGCCGACGTCTTTGCAACAAAAGAAAATTGACGATCAAGGAGCACGAAGCGTTGATACGAGAACAGTCTGTTCAGTTCGAGACATGCAAGAGACAACATATTGTTCTCCTAATGCTGGATCATCCGAACAGGGTACGAAAGACTAATCAATGCTTGATGGACAATTTTGCGGTAAAAACGGGCTATACATCGGTGGCTTAATATCGTATCAACGATGAACTCTTCCGTGATCAAGCTGTTCTCTTCGCAAAGCTATCCATAGAGCAACTGACGAGGACACAAAATTGACTGGACTGAATATGCTGAACCGACCCTCCCAACCCCTGACGTGGCGGTCCCGGAACAAACTCATAAGCATCGGCCAAGCAAGACACGACACGATCTGTTCTGACCGGAGGAAATGATGCTGCATTGCAATCGGCGAATCCACTTGTTCTTAAGGAGCTGACGTGGCGAGCAAGCTAGTGGTGGCACATGTGTCAATGGCGGCTGGGCGATGGGGTTTTGTCAATGGGCCTCGACAGTCTTTGCCGGAAGGACCGCTTGCTGCGCCCTGTCTGGGAGGTTACCATTGACGGCCAGACCGTTTGCACGGTCCTCCTGTATCTGTTTGAACAGATCCGGATACCACCTTTCCGTGACGTCCATGTGGCTCTTCGCTCTATTGTACAGCGTTGCCTCTCCAAAGTTTTTGAACCTCCCACCCTTGAAGAAGGTGAACTCAACATCGTCCTTGCGTCCTCCTGCTCGGTCCAAGAATTCTTCCTTCTCCTTTTTGACGTGGTCCGGCACATCCACGCTCGAGAAGTCCCCATTGTAACTCACACCCTGGAAGAAGGGGATGCTGTACCTTGATCCGAGTCCTCGTTGCGGCGACAACACACGATGCGTGGTGGATTGACAAACTCCGTGTGTCACGGCTTCAATACCCTGTCCCAACGCGACGACCAAAGTGCCTGCTTTTGGCGGGCAATCAATCCATTCGCCAGCCATGTTCTGCGCTTGCAGACCACGATGTTCGGAAGCTTGCAACAGGTAGCTTGTTAGCATGCTGTCTTTGTGGGGTCCAACGCCCTGTGACTGCCTCTCAGCCTCCTCGGCAGTAGCCGGTGGTGGTACACCAAGCTCATCCAAATCCGGGTATCGAACGACTTTGAGTTTGTGTTGCTGATTGGGCTCGAAGAACTTTTCAAAGGCAGATGCGGGCATGTCAAGTGCTTCGGCAATCAGAGAGGTGAAGGATATGCTGAGATCAGACATGCGAGAGATGTAGTCTTCAAATGTCGGCCGAAATGATGGGAGGTACGAGGGCTCAGGCCATTGGTTTGGTCCGTATAGATTATAGTACAGAGGTTGATCGGGGGTTCGTGTTGGGTGTGGCGTCGAAATGTCTACTTGTTCTCGCCAGTCAATTGCATGGGCGGTAATTTCGCCACCGAGCACATTATAACCTATAGGTATATTAGCTGTGTTGGGCACGTCGAGACTGAGCGAATCTGCAAACCCGAGAGCCTAAGACTCGGGATTCATGTGAGCGTATACAGCGCAACAGAAACGTGTAGTCGTGTCTCATGCGACTCATGGATCGACGCACCTAGAAAAGACGGCTGGTTCTTCATCTGACAGGCCAACTTCGCCTCATTTGGCAATTTGAAGAACGCCTGACCATTTTGGATGACTTGCTGGATGAGGTCGTCGGGGATGCCAGTGTTACTGATATATAAGAAGCCCACTTCGATCAGAGCGCGCCGCAGGTCTTTCAGAAACTGTGCTTTCGTGGCTGGGTCTCGAGCCTGTGAAAGGTCAAGGACTGGGATGGCATCGAACGACATCTCTAACGCGACGAGTAGGATATACTGAGAAGCACAAGAGATTACAGTCTCGTCGTAATGGTAGATTGATATTCAATCGTGCATTGAAGGTCTATAACCTCATGGTCGGTGCGTGAAGTCAACTGGATTGTGACCGACGCGGGCAGATGGCGCCATCGGCGGACCGCTGCGGAGCATAAAGCTTGACCATTGCGCATAAGCGGGGAGCGCTGGCGCCTCATTTAAACTCAAGGCTATCAAGCTGCCTATCGACTACTCCAAGCCAAAAGCTGAGATGGACTTGAGATGGGACGAGAAGTCGACGCGATGTTTGGCTGACGTCAGCTACAACAGCGCATTGACCGTTGGGGAGGCGTTGGATTTCTTCCCAGAGCGATTCAGTCAATGGCCGAATGCATACTTACAAGACTGCGCAGCCGAGTAGCCGGCTCAACTATGCAGCTCGGTACTTGGCAAGGTGCTCTCTTGAATACTTCCCGTGGCATCGGCCGAGTACCTGCCGGAGTGCTTGCCAGAGCATTTACCGGAGTACTTGTCTGAGTACTTGCCGAATTACTTACTCGTGTATTTGCTTGAGTGTTTGCTCACGTAGTTGCTTGAGTACTTGAACGAGTATTACAATAGACACCTAGCCGAACACCTGTCTAGATACATAGCTGGATACTAGAGCATGTAGCGATGAATCTACTCGAGGATATGCTGTCTCAGGTACTGCTATAAGGGTGGTGCTTTAGCGACCAAATGTATGAGGAATCTCTTGCGCAGGGATCTAGCTGCCGTTGATGACCGTGACTTTACCGTGTCGTTGTAAATGTTTGAATCCAGTTTTCCGACTTGCTTTCGCTATGTACAAACACATAACCCCTCGACCACTTCTTACGTAGTGTACTCCTTCTGGAGCGTCTTCGCGATAGTCTGCAGTTGGATATTGCTGGTGCCTTCGTAAATGGCACCAATCTTGCTGTCCCTCCAGAACTTCTCCGCAATTCCCTCACGAACGAAACCCATGCCACCCATCCACTCAATCGCAGACCCAGATACGCGCTGCGCAACCTGGCTGGAGTACAGCTTCGCCATGGCGGCATCCATGATGAAGTCCTCGCCGGCCTCCTTCTTCCTCGACGCGTTGTAAACCATAGCCCTCGCGGCGCAGATCTCAGTGTACGCCTGCGCAATCTGGTGCTGCATGCCCTGGAACTCGCCGACCAGCTGGCCGAACTGCTTGCGATCGTTCCAGACGTACTTGACGGCGTTCTCCCACGCGCCAAGCGCAAGACCGGTCATCTGGGCTGCGATACCAATGCGGCCCTCGTTGAGGATCCCAATAGCATATTTGTAACCCTGGCCCTCAACACCGAGCAAGTTCTCCTTCGGAATCTCGACATCGTCAAAGTTCAGCACGCACGTGCTGCTGGCCTTGATACCGAGCTTCTTCTCCTTCTTGGCAATCTCGAAACCCTTGGTGCCCTTCTCGACAATGAACGCCGAAATGCCCTTGTAGCCCTTGCTCGGGTCGAGGTTGGCGAAGACGATGTAGAAACCCGCCTCGGCACCGTTTGTGATCCACATTTTGCCACCGTTGATCCTGTAGCCATCCGCCGTCTTTTCCGCCCGCGACTTCATGGCGAACGCATCACTCCCGCTGGCCGGCTCCGACAAGCAGAAGCTTCCCAGTGTGTTCGTGGCCAGCTTCGGCAGCCACTTTCGCTTGCTCGCCTCGGTGCCGTACTTCATAATTGTGGTGTTGACGAGCGTATTGTGGACATCGCACATGACGGATACGGATGGATCAACGCGTGCGAGCTCCTCGATGGCGATAATGGCCGACGTGAAGTTCATGCCGGATCCACCGAAATCCTCAGGAATCTCGATGCCCATGAGGCCGGCCTCGAAAAGCTGCTCGATGACTTCCGGCGCCATCTTCTCCTCCTCATCCATGGCTCGGACCCTTGGTGCGATCACATCGGCGGCTAGCTTCTTCACGGTTTCGGCCATCATCGATTCGACTTCAGTCAGGTGGGAGAGTGGCGAGGGAGGTACGTCGGCGAGTTCGGTGGCATTGCGGCGGCTGGCTGTTGTGGATAGAGGTCGGCTGAATGCTGTGTCAATCAAACGGTTTGACGCCCCAGGAAAGGGATAACGAACCTTAGGCGATAGAAGCTTGGTCGTGGCAATGAACGAGGGCGCGTGTTGACGCTCAGTCTGGCCAAAGGCCGGAAGCTTCGGGAGAAAGACGACATGGCAATTGCGTACTAAATAATCACAAGGCAGTCCAAGACGCAGGTGTTAGGGCAAGACAACTATCACAAGCGAAAGCATATGATGGAGCGGAAGATGGTGTCGCATCTAAAGTCGTAGTTTCGAACCCCACGGGGTCCGTAATTCCGTCGGAAGCGCAGCTCTCCATCGCCGACGACACCCGCATCGCCAGTGTCGATCACATGCCGACGCCTCACTCTTCTCTTCCGGCCTTGACTTCTTCAACATGAGATTCGCCAATACTTACCCGGCCCGCTGACCATGGGCGACCATCGTAAAACATCATTGCTGAATTTCAATTATACTCATCTGGCTCAAGGCAGAGTGACAGAAGCTGTCGCGCAGACACCTCGTTGGATACCAACACAGAGGCGTTGATTTCAAGCTGTCGTCGCGTGGCCAGAAGCTCATCGCAATCGAGCTTACCTTGCCCATGTTGCCCATGCCAATGAATGCAATTCTTGGGGCCATGTTGATCAAATCCAGCAAGCCCCACAGGAGTTGCAGTATCTGAGAAGGTGGTTTGGATATCTCTGTAGTGTGAAGTCCTTAAAATTTTGCATTATGTAGGAGGGGATCTGGGCGTGAACTCTTTTCCATAGTCTGTCTTTGTCCCTCATCAGAAGGGCAGACCCTGCAGCTGTCGGCCGCAGTGGTCCAGCTCGTGGGCTTGTCGGAGGCCGCCCAAGGAATTGATCATCGGCCGCCAACACAGCTTCGAGATTTGCGTATTGGTGAAGAGTCTGCCCATATAAACGGAAAGCATGTGGCGTCCTAGGTGCTATCTGAATTGGAAGGGACTCAGGTCAGAACATGGACAGTGATCAACTCATCATGAAATCATGAAATCACGCAGTCGTAATATGAGCTTAAAGTTAAAAACCTACGCTGTTGGTGTACAAGGCAGACTCTACCTCTTATTTGTCTGACTTCCGTTGCAGCTGGCTTTCATCAGGCATATGTTGCTGATCATGCCAACGTCGGCATCAGGACCCAGTTCGGCACATGTGGCACAACCGCAATGACTGCGGTGGTTATAGCCGGGTTTTACTCCATAGGCATCGTGGCGAGCCAACTGTACGCTGCATTCGCAAGAGAAGTTCACTTTCCATGAAGAATGTAAGAGTGGGCAATTTATGGGCACAGTATCCTATTCGTTTGTCTGTCATACGATTCAGACTCATCCAGTGCCCTTCATGTTTGTTTGGAGTTCGTTCCGGTCAACACGCCTGCGTGGAGTGTCCCATCCGACGGCAACTGGGGTTCCAGAGAAGTCTCTGGGCCACTCTAAGGCAATGTCTCCAACGCAATGCAACGCCTGTCGAGCATAATCAAGGCAACGTGTCAAGTGCCAGACTTCAAACCCTTAGAGAATGCAATATGGATCATCCTCGCGTCCCGCATTGGCCGTTAACTCGGTGACATTGACCGACTCCTCCAACAGCTCCAAGGACACTCGTCGGATCGCACACTAAAACGAGTCAGCTGTGGGGATAGGATTCAGGGCGCAGACGAACCAAGCAATGGAGCTGGTGAGCATAGCCCACTGAATGTTTCTGAGCTCCGTCTGGCAAAGAATGGCCGGATTCTAGGCCGTCGAATTGAGCAGAGCCGTCTACCCGTGTGTGTCCGACTTGGTTGTATGGGCTGTTGCTCGTAAATCACGTTGCTTCAGGTGTCAGAATCACGCTCCAGTCAATGATCGGATAAGGCATGCCATACGTATTCGCAGCTGTATCTAAACTCTTACTTCTGACAGACGTGGCTGGCTCTCCCGTGTCCCAAGTTGTCAAACTTCTTTGCGTAGAAATGACTGCGAGTTGCGCTGTCAAAAGTTCCCTAGCTAGGCAACTTCCCCCCCTTCGTTCCAAACCATGCCTTCTAGGCGTAAACCGTATGGACTTAGGTCCGTAGACGCCTTTGTGCCGCGAGTGGGTGATTCAATGGGACGTCGTTGGTGTACGTTTTCGATTGATGGCTGTACATGGCTCAACAAAAGGCTCATCCAATGGCCTGAATACGTGCTCGTGCTGCGGATTCCAGGGATGATGCAAAGGAGGAGCTTCGGACTCCTTGCTCTGGTAGCTGGTAATGGCGCACTTCCTGACTGTGCATTGAGTAGTTAGGAGGCCCTGTATCAGCATCCGCGGCGCTGGTCTCGGCCAGGCCACGCAGCCTGTGAGAGCTGACCAGATCGGGCTGACATACACCAAACCTACAGCTCATCAGTCGCGATACAACTCCCCCGAGATGCCCTTTCCAGCTTCCTTCTTTTGCCTGTATGATTCATTCTCTCTCTCCCTATACTCTCGCTCCAGCTCCTCCCGCAGTTCGCCAACATTTGGCGGCAATTGCGTCATTTGGACGCTGGGCGCGGCTTCAATGTACCTCAACTGCTCCCGAATATTTCGTATCAGATCCCGTATGTACGGAGCCGGATTCTGGTTGTTGTACCGCTTCCATTCGCTCAGCGGCGGGAACAAGCTCTTGTCGGGCGCAAAATGGTCGAGGAACGGCGTGTGTGCCGGGAGGTTCGGATGGATGTCTGTGCTCCCGATCATGATTGCCGTCTCATAAGCCCAGAGACGAGCGACATTGCGAGGTATGTAGCCGCCGCCGCCAAGGACCAGAAGGGGAAGGTTGTATTTCTTGGTGTGTTCGGCGCAGGCGCCGTGTGCCTTGATGTTCAGGTTGAAGACGCCTAGTCGGTCGCCGCCGAGAGAGTCGCCGCCGCATTGCAGGACGATGGCTGTTGGTCGGTATGACTTTACGCAGTCGTCGACGATGGTCTTGAAGAGGTGGATGTACTGCTCGTCCTCAACACCATCGTTCAGGGGGACGTTCAGTGCGTGGTGTGCTCCGGGATTGGATGGATGCTTAGGCCCTGTGTCGTCCATCCCGCCGGTTCCAGGGAAGAATCGATCCTCTGCGAACTTATGGAAAGAAAGTGTCATGACTCGATCGGTGGACCAGAATGCCTGCTCGACTCCGTCGCCGTGGTGGACATCAATATCGATGTAGAGCACCCGCGGATGATATAGTAAGAGCTCCATAATCGCCAGTACGATATCGTTGATATAGCAGAAGCCGCTGGCTTCACTCTTTTTGGCATGATGCAGGCCACCGGACCAGTTGACCGCAATATCCGACTGCCCATTGCACAGCTTGCGCGCCGCGTCCAGGGAGCCTCCCGCATAAAGCGAAACATAATTATACAACCCGTCAAAGATAGGACAATCGTCGCCAAAATTCCATTGTTTGTGGGTCTCGGCCAGCGTGTCCCACTGTATGTTGAACGGATTCGTTGTCTGCAGAGCATGAATGTAGTCCTCGGTGTGGAATTGGGTGAGCTCCTGCTCCGTCGCCGCCCTGGACACGTACAGGTCCATGGCGTTGTGCATTCCGTATGCAAAGATGATCTTATTGGCCAATGTCAAGCGCCACGGCTTCATGGGGTGGGTCATACCGAAGTGGTGCTTTTCGATCTCCGGATTCGCGTGAAAGGAGACGGTGTAGCCTTTGGGCCGTGTGAATTCGTTCTCGGCGCATGACATGGCAATCTTGTCATCCAGACTCAACGTTGCAGTGCTCCCGCGCGTCGGATACTGGAATTCTTGGACAATCTTTGGACGAGGCATGATTGCCGTACGATCACGATACAGCGTGTCAAAATGATGGGGGGTTGGTTTTTTTGGTGCGGAGAAACTGATGTCGGCGGTCGTGAATATGGACGCAAGGATTCACTCCTATCATAATGCGTGATCCAGTGGTGACGCAAACAAGTAGCTGATGCCGGCGTGATTTGACGCTCTTGCATGTACAAGTGTTCTCCAGATACAGAGCTGATTTGAACCTTGAATCCTGGAAGCCGCACGTTTCCATTTTGGGCTTAGCGTTGGAGATGAAGGTACAGCACGGTCCATCTCCATTCCGACGTCGATGCATCAGCCAGCCTCACCCAGGATGAATTTCGGCATGACAGCATAGTGTTATCGTGTAGTGAACTCATTGCAAGGTTCATCGCTCTTCTGTGAGGAAGAATCGAAATCACGAGATCTATGTAGAAAGTTCACGATCACCAAGGCAAACATAGACCTACTTCCGAAGCCTCCATGTCGAGATCTGAATGCTGCCCTTACTCTCCAACGCACGCTCCTTTCGCTGCCAATATCGACAAATATCGAATGTACATAACCTTCCTCGAGCGAACGACCTGACCGAAGAAGGGTGGGGAACCTCGTGGTAACGCCTCTTCGCATGTCGTCGCTCACGCGCCAATTGCCCTTGCGGTGGCACCAGCCCAACAGAGGGCTCCAGCAGTACCATGACAGGTGTCATGCGAACGCAGTCGTAGATTTCTCCGTGCGTACTGTAGAACGAGTGCTACGCGACAGTCTCAGACACTTCGTTGATCACTTGGTGAGATAGCTTTATGAGTCCCATAGCAGGTACTCGAGAACCTGGTTCCGCAGGTCTCTAGATGTCTCTTGCAGAGCGCATGGATAAAACAAACATGGATCGTACGCCTGACTGGGCTAACTCCATATAAACAATGGCTGCGGAATAGACAACCCCTGCAATCCTGTCCGATCACCCGCGCGATAGCGCAACAAGCTGCCGCATCCCACTGAGCCCAGCAAGTACAGTCTACCAACGACGACAAGGCTGACGTTGGCGGATCGGACTGCAGATCATAGACGACACACTAGAGCAAGTCTGCCGCACAATTGTCTCACGACGACACGGGCCGATTGTCGTGAGCAACAACACCTTTCTCCAAGACAAGCATCTCGATTTGCACTTTCTGTCGTTCGCATTTAGCCGAGACAAAATCGCCAGCCATTCACCAAGAAAACTCCAAAACCCTCCAATCAGCTGTGCCACCCATCACACTGTTGTCGGCAAGCACTCTTCGTAGCATCAGTCGGCAGCCACAGATCTAATTATCGGCATGACGATCAGCGACAACACTCGAATTCGACCCCTTGGGCGTGAGGCGTTGCTCACCTCAGCTGTTTCGTTGGCGCTTCAGCCTTATGCACTGAGCTTTAAGGAAGTCCGAATCGCCTCTGGTGCGGAGCATCTTGTCCAACCAGATTTCAGGATGGTTGGGCGACGGTGGACACACGAAGATCTTCTGTTCAGTCTGGTCAGTGTCCATGTCCGCATTTGAAGCGGAGTTCGCGAAAAAGTCAACCATGTCTGAAAAATAAGACTGCAGTGGGCCCGTCAAGGCTCAGGATGGATGTTTGAACTTACGATTTGACAATCTCTTGCTTGAGGCCGAGGTGCGTGTGCCTGGAAAGCTTGATGCAAATTGGGCGGCGGTATTTTGGCCTTCCTGGCATCGTTTTCGGATTCTTCATTGGTGCTGTACTTGTATTCGGTGGCAATACTGGCTTCGTTTTCGTTCATTGCATCGTCGTCGTTGGCGATACTGGCTTCAGTCTCGATCATTTCAGCATCATCATCATCGTCGTCGTCGTCGTCGTCGTCGTCGTATTCTTCTTCTTCTTCTTCTCCATCATCGTTCCATCTGTCCTCCTTCAGGTTGGTTGGACGGTTCTTCAGTATTTCGAGCTTCATCACACTACTTCCTCTCGGTTGGATAGCGTCAGCTCGACTTCTTTTTGCTTTTCTTTTTCTGAGCGCATCAGGCACTGGCGCTCGACGATCATAGTGCGCCGAGATGCTCTTTTCGCCCAATCGCTGTCTCCGGTATCGTTGCAGCTTAAGATAGCACGATTGATACGACCTTTTGCCGTCAAAATGCAGATGTAAACGTGCCGGCTTGACGCCAGATCTGTAGAGACTGAGCAGTTTGTCGACATCGGCATCCGTCCAGGGAATTTGAGCCTCGTCTTGCCGCGTCATGCTGGAAAGTATGGGGACGTGGAGAGTGACTGAGAGAGGGAAAGGTAAAGTCGAGCAGGTAACGTCAAGAAAGCCTCACACAAGTGCCCAGGAGGCATTCGAAAGAGAATTAAAGGTCGAGGAGATCGAGGTAATGCCTCGTGGAGCAAGGAATGATGTCGTGTCGTGAGAGCGGAAAGACCCAGTGCCAGAAATGTGGAATGACAAGGGAAGACGGAGAGAAAGCTGCCTGACTAAATAACCCATAGACGTTGCTGGGATTGTGGTACCGAGCCCAACACTCAAATCATTTCGATACCATGATTCATGGTCGGACACTTCACCAGCAAGAACACTCACAGTCTTGCTAGCGTGGGAAAGCAGACCCAATGGGAAGGCTTGGAGCTTGAGGACCACGAGGAGGAAAGGCTATTGTTAGTGTCAATGGGCTTCTCAAAGCACCGTACTAGGCTTCGAGGATAGCCCGAGCTCGTTGGGTTGAGAGAGAAGCCGATGGAAGCCGACGACGATGACTGTACTCGGCGCCGTGGACCTCGGGAGCCGTATTGCTGGGGAAAGGGGCCGGAGGGGGTGTTGTGAAAGGGCCGACGGTGGCTGTCGTCGCTGTCAGGGAATGATCGGGATCGATTGAGCTGGTGTGAGTCTAGCTTTGCACTCGGCCACCCTTAAGCAGGAGTTTCCAAAGCTGTTGATGCCATGTAGACGAAGTGCAAGTCCTCCCTTGCGAGAAGGGCAGGCTGGTGCAGAGGTGGAGGAGATTCAAAACGTCAGTGGAACTTGCTTGGACATTGTCTCGGCGTTCGCCCCTATCAAGAAGTTGTCATAGGTGAACTGGGAACGGATTTGGCGCAGCGATGACCCACCACTATCGCGCAGGTGCGGCGAGAGCTTGCTTTCAGGGCATCGGATACATGCATGATGGAACAAGCCATTTTCCAGCAAGCAGATGCCAACTCAAAGGGTGAGGTAATCTCCTGAAGCACAGTCCATAGCGGGCACCAGGCAGCTGATTTGACCTCTAAACTTCGAGCTGCTGATTGTTCATCGCTGCGTGTCCGTCCGCACTCACTGCTTCATCATCACCAGCCGATTCTCCCTTCGAAATGCTTTGCCCAGCGGCTTCAGCGCCACCGAGCTTACAATTTTTCAGAACCTGTTCTCTGAAAGCAGCGCTATCCAGCACCTCCAGCACCTCCAGCACCTCCAGCGTCCCCGTCGGCTCCTTCAACCTTTCAGCTCCCTCGCTCTCCGGTGGCGGCACTGGCGGCGTTACATCCAGCAGCTCCAAGTACATCTCTGCCGTCGCAGCCGTAACATCTCGATCTACATTCCCATCTTCTCTTCCAGCCATACCCGCCAACGCGACCACGCTCGAGGCTCGCATCGCAATGTGTCCTCCCTCTGCGTCCACTCCGTTCATCCCTCCTACTCCGACTCGAAACAACCCGTCCCTCCACAGGATTCCCAAACACTGCTAGAGCTGGACTTCAAATTTGTCAGGAAAGGAAGTATGCACCTGGCGCAGGGTGTAGCCTTGATGCACAAGATTCAAAAATTTGTCCGTGTCTTCTTGGCTCCAGCGCCCGGGAGTCGAAGGAGTGGTGCCGTATTCGGAGCGCTCTGACAAGGGCGAATGGGCAGCTAAGAATCGGTTCGAGGGAGGCGTCAGACGAAGGGGAAGTTGGACACGGGATGGGATGTTTCGGCATGGAGGCGTGGCAGGTCCGTCAAAGTTCTGCGATTCTTCTGAAATTGCGAATGGCATTCTGGATGACGGAAACGATTTCTAGGATTTGCAGGAATGAATGGCTGGACAGACTTCTGAGAAGTTGTAACGAATGCTCTTTGGCAGTGATGGTACAACTTGGACACTGGCGAGCAAGATCATTGAGCAGTCGAGTGATAGAGGCAGTGGCATGCTGGAAGATTGATGGTTGGGTAAGAGCTCAGGGAGACTCAACCAGTTCTGTCTGAGGCAGCTGAGACTTGGTCAATTTTTTATGGCAAGGGCGTTGGAAGACATGGACTATGGGATTGCGTCAAACATGGCACAAATGATACATCTAGTACAAGAGCATGAACCAATCACGGGAGACAAATATCATCGCATGATACACTAAGATTGGACCCAGAGATGCGGACGAATGAGACTATACAGAGCATTGGAGACTATGTAACACTCACATTATGTGCACTCGAGCCAGAGAAGGCAGAGCAGAGATCAGAGGCCTGTAGGATCGCGCTGATTTGTCTTTGGCATTCCTGTATCAACCATCCTCATTGCAACTGCATTCGTGTTGCCGCACCCACATGGTCATCCCAGATCGACCCAATTCATAGGATGCGGCCATTGCTAGCGCTCAACCCTCAGCATTGTAGTCGTAGCTGGCCAGCGTCAGTAATGTCCAATCAAACGAGGGGGAATCTTTCCACTTACGAGTTACTCTTGTGCTTTGGCTGGAACTTGAAGGTCGGCGGCGCTGGGCCCAAGTACATGTCCGTAATCTTGATCCAGTCGCGATAGTTATCGCTAGCAAGCAAAGTCTCCATCTCGTTCCTTCCTCTGAATCGTGGCGGTCGATCCTGAAGGCTGGGTGGCAAATGCTCAAGGAGGCCAATCGGCACATACCGGTGTGCAAAGCTGAGTCACTCAAGCAAGAATCGTCTGGTGGTTCCAACGCCGACCTCATCGCTGCCCCATGCTTCGAGGCCGTAACGGCAGTATTGTTCGATGTAGGACAAGCGCTCGCTGGCAGACTTGTCTAGATATTGGTTTGAAGCGATTTCTTCAAAAAGCCATGGCTTGACGAGAGCTCCGCGGCCGATCATGACGCTGTCGATGCCGGCGTTGTCCATGTGGTTGTATGTAGTAGTCGACATGCGAGTAGCAGTCGCCATTGCCAAGAAAGAAGACCTTCGTCGCAGGCTGGTCACGCGGATCGGCTTCACGAACTGTGTCGGCGACATCGTCGGCTTCCTGCTTGTGGCGCTTGATAAGGCTGGCACATTCCGAGATGTACTCCCAGTCAGCCTTTCTGCTGTATCTTTGCTGTCTTGATCGACCATGAAGTGTGATTGCAGCAACGCCAGAAGCCTTTGCCGGATGCTTCGACCTATTACCGAGAATCAACCTGTTCACAAGTTTCGTGGCTGTGGGTTGGTTGTCCTTGGTGCCCATTCTGATCTTGCAAGTGATCGGAACCTCACCGCTCACAGCATTCATGCTAACAAGCATCTTCTCCAGTTTGGCATGGCTGTTGAGCAGAGCTGATCCGGCGCCATGATCATAGACCAAGTCTATCGGACATCCACAATTGAGATCAACCACGCGCAATTGAGGGCAGAGCGCTGTCAATGCTTCGGTGGCTTTGCATATGGACCACGGTTTATTCGAGCTAATCTGTGCACCGAATCTGAAGTCTTTGGAGTTGTCATAGCCCTGGACGATGTTTTCGGAAGATGCACCGTATTTTGGAGATGACCCTTCGCTTTCATGCGCTTTCAGCAGAGCCCATTCAGACTTATTCCCCTGGATCAACGGTAACGACATGGCCATCTCTGAATAGGTGAATTCTGCGCCGAGGGCGACACATAGTCTCCGGTATGGCAAGTTCCCTTGGGTCGTCAAAGGTGCCAGGGTCGGTGTATCGCGGCCGAAGTAGATCTTGCGCTTTTCTGACGGCAGGAAGGGTGGCTCGACGTATGCTGCTGCTTCGTCCTTGTCGTGTGCAGGCTTTGTGTCGTCACCTTTCTGCTTGTCGAGCCAGGGAGTAAACTTGTCGCTTTTTGGAAAGGTGGTTCTCTTCCGGTTGAGGTCCACTTTTGCCGACATCGGTACAACGTTGATATGACCAACCTCGAAATCTGCACTTTGGTCGGCCGAAGGCTTTGTCTCGTCTTCGATCAAGTACAATTCCCGTTTTCCATCTTCCGTTGTCCGTTCCGCCATATGCGAGCCCACGAACCGGCACTTAAACCCCACTGGACATCTCCCATTCGCTTCCCAGACCGGGCACTTGCTGTGGAACGTTTCCAAGTCTGGTCGCTTCTGTTCGTTGAGGTACTTTCTCAAGTCGTGCTCTCGTTTACATTTGTCACCCCATTGGCAGTCCTTCGGTGACAGCTCCGCGCTGTGAGCCCGACTGGCGCAAAGACTTCTTTCTTCGTGAGACGAGCCAAAATCGCGAGCCTTGTTCTGGCCCTTGTGCTTCTGGCGCTTCTTGTTGCCTCGATCGCGGGGGCCATCGCGGTTGGTCTTCGCCTCGGCGGCATCATCGTCGACAATGTGCGATTCACCATTATCCCCAATCTGATGCTCGTCCTCCGCGATTAGGTACTCTGCTTTGATCGGTGCGGTGCCTTTCCGTCGACCACGCCCAGACTCTGGGTTTTCGGTGCTACCATCTGAGGTATCGATCTTCGGCTTCTTTCGAGGCGGCTCCATTGCATCGCTCGCTTCGTTACGAATCAGCTCGGCGTGCGTTGTTGCCGAGTCGTTCAGAAGGTGCTTTTGCGACTCTTCAACCGGAATGGCAACGACATCACCGTTTAAAGGAGTGGTCAAGTCCTCAGACATTGATGTTCCGCTCAGTCGACTACGGTTACAGAAAAGGCTGTGTGAAGCTAAAGGTCAGAACTTTTCGAAAGTGGCGGAAAGGTTGTGGCGGGCGGGAAAAAGCAGCCGATGCATGGATTCCGGAATAATCGGCTGCGCATGACAAGATTAGATTTACTGCAAGTTACTCAACAGCGCATAACACGCGCAGCCAGAATGTTCACAGACGTGTTCACCTAATGGCCGATCGAGCATCCACATCGCATCGCAGCTGAATGAAGCTTGATCGTGGGCGGAATTCTACAAGCAAAAGTTAGTTCGTGCCAAGCCTGTAATCAACAACGGGAAGGCAAAAGTCGTGGCGCGAGTACTTTAGCTCCTACTTACACAGTCACATATAGATCTGTTCGATAGACACCGCTGTAGGTACCTATGGAGCTTAATGCTTGCGTGTTATCTACTATGTGGAGTACACAAGTCGTCAAACAGAGTCGTTCAAAGCTTCTCCCGTCCGTGTCTCTTTGACCTTCGACAATTGAAAGGTGCGCAGATCAGCCAATTTCGTTGAAGCTTGCAGGAACGACGTCAGCCCGTATTCATCTGCCCCGATTCTCCTCCGTCGGAGAGCCCTGAGTCCAGAGGTGATCAAGTCGGACTCGGGATAGTCATGCAATGTGTCGATTTTGCAGCCGCTCATTTCGAGGCGTTCGAAACCCAAGCAAGATATCTGGAGTAACTCAGAGATCTCGCCGTTTCCCGTAATGCAGAGATGTCTCAAATTCGAACACATGCCGACCAGCTCGTAAAATTGTTCATCCGGCAATTTGTCATCTTGCGAGCTGTTGAGGCCGCTATCGTCGTCTGAGCCACCGTCCAGAAGTTTTCGGAGCTGCTGGCAGATACCGCGCTGAGGCAGTTGGACCTCAAGCCGCTTTAGTACGAATGTGAAGCAAGAGAGCCTGTTGACACGAATATCCAATGTCTCCACTGACGGTGACACGATGCTCGACAGCACAGCAAACAGATGATACAGGTGCACACATTCTGCTGCTCGCGTATCTTCGGAACGGCGAGAGTCATATCGCACCTCTGGTAAGGAAGGGAGCCTTGCCAGGCACTCGACCAGCTGGTCAGGCTGGCGGACTGGAAGGTCCAGCTCACCCTTCCAAAGACCCGAGACAATTTGAGATGGATCGATCAGCCACCCGTCCTCATAGTCTGGGAAGTGCGCATCCAACTGGCTTCGCTGATCGGATGACAGTCGACTGTTGCGAACGCCAGCACCGAAAGGGTCGATGCACAATGCTGTAAAGTGTATAAGGGCTTTGTGCTGGCTTCGTGTGATCTGATTGAGTCTCTGCACTGATTTGACGTCCCATAGCTTCAGTCTTTTCAATGTATCCAAGACTTTGACTTCATCAATAATTTACGGATCAAGGTGAGCTGGGGATTATTATCAAGAGCAAGCAACAGAACTTCAGAAAGAGCTCGTTGCGAACGTATGATCGGGCCACCTTGAAGCCCAGCGTAGCTTGCAGTTGGCGTACCAAGGTAGAGGTCTTCAGAGCCAGTCGAAAGGGTTTGATAAGCGGATCTCAAAGTTGGGATCAGGCTGAGAGGAACAAAAATCAGGCACCGCGGGTAAGTGCATACCGCGCAAGCAATACAAAATGCGTCTGAGCACGGGCCATATTATTTGACCGTCTGGAGTGAATGCTAATGAAAGGAAGCATGCGGACCGAGGGGGGGGGGCTTCAACTTGTGTGAGAGCCAGGAAGAAGACACGAGTGTCTCTTTGTGCTGCACTTTTCGGGCTCAGCACGATTGCATCAATGCTCGCCATTTATACAACTCACGTGTCCGACCTTCAAGAACATCAAATCACCTTGTTTCTACCCAGCACACCAGCGCACAACATTTTCAAGACAGCCATTGGAAATTCTCATAATCACATCGATTGGAGCAAGCCACCACTCAAGCCCTCACAAATCAATTTCACGGGTTTCAGTCCATTTTCATCTCTACGTCATCTTGATAATGTCTCGATGGAACAATACCGAAATTGCAGCCCTTAAGTCCTCCCGGGATGGGGGAGCGAGCTGGGAGGACATCAGTCAGGAGCTGGGACGTACCGCAGGGGCCTGTCAGGCCAAATTTACGACCGAATTCCAGTCGTCGTGGAATCGTAAGCGAGCTCCTTCCTGTACAGCGATGCTTTATCCAAACTTATGCTAACTAAAATAGTTCCGGGCATGTCAAAGCCGGAAGACTCTGAACATGTCCCGGCTTCTTCAAGCAAGCGGGCACCCAGAGCTCGCAAGCCATCCAAAAAGGCCCTGGAGGTGAAGGACAAGGCTATGATCCCTTCTCAATTATCTGCTGCCACCACCTCAAAGGGAGCATCTACCGACTTCAAGGCAGAGGTGAATTCTGGAAGATCTCGCCGCCCGACAGAGAAGGCGTTGGCTGTGCAAAACAGCTCATCGAAAATAGCAAAGCCGCAAAAAAAGAGTCCAGTGAAAAAGAAGCAGCAGAGCATTCGGCAGCGAAGAGTTGTCAAGGCATTCGAGGCCAACAAATCCTCCAGCAGCGAGGATGCGGCAATTGTGCCTCCAGTGCTCAAGCCGCCACGCCAACGCCAAATCGCCACCATGACAATTGGTGGCCGAGCCAGCAACCTTCGCGGTGCTGCGCGTAAGACGGCCCCTTCATCTCCATTCGGTGCGCCTGGGCTGTTCTCGCCTGAAAACGACGATGAGATTACGCAGGTTGACGAAGAGGAGCCGTTTGAGGCTGAGGATGGCGCTGGCGCTGGCGCTGCCCCCCCCAAGTCCCGCTCCGTCGACTGAAAGCTGGAGCGAAAAGGACGACTCAGGCTTTCTGAGGCTCTTTCGGGCGGGTAGATCCATTGCTCAAATGCAGAAAGCTTTCCCGGGCAGAGGCGCAAGGCTGATCGAAAGGCACCTTGGCGAACTCTGGAGGCTGAACCCGACGATGGGTGCAAGGGTATGAGATTATCACTGCCGATGCGAGACTTTGTGATCTGGCGTTGGGCTAACGGCTCTCAGAGCGTTGCAGTCTTGGGTCCGGTGGATCCTGGCGAATTTTTTCATCGGGACGAAGTCAATCAGATGGACGAGTTGGAATTGGATATGCTGGTCAGGTGCGAGTCGGTACATGATATGCGGCGTTTGCGAAAGATGCGTCAGATACGTGGGCAGAGGAGAGCTTGCGCGGTCGATGTTTCGCCATGATGGGGGTCACTGAAATGGAGCTAAACTGTGCTGGGACATCTCGTTTGTGAAACACTTCGCGATGGGGATTCTTAAATGGAGTCACGAGAGGTTTTCATGTTCTGATTGCAATTATGGTTGACTGTACTGCGGAAGTTTCACAGCTTTGTCCTGTTGGGCTTGAATTATTGCTATGAGAAAGCTCATCGAACCGCTATCATCTCAATCATCATCGTCAGATCGCAGGTCTCCCACCAGGACCGGGGAAACCGGAGCGTAGTCGTGTGAAACTGGTTCATAGTCCTGGATCGGCTTGGGCAGCGATTCGTAATGTTCTGGGATAAGATCGGGGTTGAGCCAATTCACTACAAACTCATGAAACCTGTCCGTGAAGCGTGGGTCGTTCCGCACCACCCTATTCATCAAATTCGTCATCAAGAGCACTTCTTCATCGGTATCGGCGAAGGGCGACCGGCAAGTGTCCCCGTCCAAAGATGCCTGATTCTCCAAGACGTGTCTGAATAACGTTTCCAGCACCTCAAAATCGTGATAGGAGGATGAGCGTAACATTTTGGAGTACTCCGGCAAAACGCTTCTCTCCGTTCTCAAGTAAGAGTCAGAACTGGGGAAGAAGGCGATCCCAGACAGCTGGATCAAGATGAGTTTTGGTGCGGTTAACAGTGCGCCGACAAATGTTTCCCATTGTCGCGACGACATGACTAACGTCACGTCCTGCATCCTCAAATACTTCAGATTCGGGGGCGGGGTCTCCCATGTTGGTCCCGTGGCCTGGACCACTTCAATCCTCGAAAGATCGACAGTGGTCAGCATGTCGCAAAGCTCCAACTGCCTCCAAGGTGCAAGAGACCAGCTGGGACAGTGCTTACTCCAGCGGAATGTCTCAAGGCATGGGAACTTGACGTAGAAGCTGAGACTGTACAATTGAGTCGCCAACCGTTGGGTTGGAGCGCCGTGTTCCCCTGAGAGTACCAGATTCCGGATCTTCGTCAAGCTGGAAGACGCATCGGGTTGGCTGCCCAGCTCATTGATGAAAAAGTACATATCGCGAAAGCTGAGCTCGAATGCTTTCAGTTCTCTCAAACCGGTCTTATCGCCAGAGTACAGCATCTTTGTGATCATGGTGAAGTGTGCTAGCTCTGGAAGGGCCATGGGGTGCCCTCGGTTGGTGTCCAGTCTAATGGTGGTGAGACGCGGCAATGTCCCCAGCATTTCGAGAAGACTTCCCCTCGCGACCATTGCCGACCACTCGTCGCTTCCGACTCTGTGTCCGTCGGGATGAGTCCAGGCAGTCAACATTTCCTCGCCCTCTGGAGGTGCTACAGCACGCAGTGTTACACGTTCCACAGACGCCGCCACATGTCGTAGACCTATCAGTTGTGCAAAACCTTCATCTTCTTTTGAGGGTATCCTGGCGAGGTTGTAGCGCATGAACCGGAACAGCCGGCGTTGACAAGCTGGTCCGAAGACCTTGCTCGCTATTCTGAAGCTCTTCAATGTTGGAATGTCTTCTGTTTCGCGAGCAATCTAGCGATGGATTAGTGATTAACTCAACGCCAAAGACTTGTCAGACTCAATAACGACAGCATGTACTCACCATTCCGAGAATTTCATTGGGAAGGATTGGGAGCGGCATGTTGACGACGTGATCGTGCCCTGCTCGATTCATGATCGCCAGGCACAAGTGCAGCGCTCGTCAGATGATGAGATACTGGTGCGAAGCTGCTGCTTTGTAGGCGTATTGGCATAAGACAAAGCGCCTGAGGCCGAAAATCCGACTTCATTTCCGCGTAGGTGAGTCAGGCGTCTGGGTAATGGGGTCACAGCAACATTGCTTCAGTCCCTTCACTAGCCAGTCTTGCCTCCCCGGAACGAGGACTGAAGTACTCACTTCCCTCGCGAATCACGTTGCGGCCTTGATCTCAAGACAGTTTCACTTGAGCTGTCATGACTTGGCATCAGGGACCCGGTTCACGCGTGAATGCACGATCCCGACGCACTGCATGTTGGGTAGAAAGAGGTCCGTACCTGGCGGCGGGCCTGTCTCATAATCGAATAATACACCGTGTAGCTATTGCAAAGTTGATGCCGCTCGTCATCTAGATGCATGCTTCAGTACTTCGTATGTCATTTTGCTAGGTACTCGATTAGGTACTCGGTTAGCTGAGTCTTTAGCCAGACGATTGGCTAAGTGCTTAGTTGGGTATTCAGCTACACGGCGAGATGCAACTCCGGCGGCGACTCGTTTCTCTTGCTTTGTTTGCCAATATTTGAGCAAACCTTCAGCCTCAGCGTCGTGGCACTAACCAAAGCTCGTTCGCGAATGCATAGCATCCCAGCATTCGCAGAACGAGGGCAGTACAGCCTCCTTTGCGCAAACTAGTCTTTCATCATCGGCGCTCAACCAATTAGCCTTAAGCTTATCGTCAATTTTCAGAGCTCCCGGCCGTCTTTCCGCGTACACTCTCAACATTGGCATCGCACCCGATAAATCTCGATCCTTGTCGGCAAAAGGCGATTGGCAGGCCGTGTCTTGAAACCCCGCTTGGTCCTTGAGCATATGGCCAAGGAATCTGCTAATCGGCTGGCGATCTCGTCTATACCTCCAAGCAAGTACTGGTAGGTCACAACATACGTTGCCTAGTCTTTCCATGGTGACGAAACCGACGTCCCTCGTTTCGATTTTCAAAATAAAGAAATGCAAGAGAGCGAGCTTTGTGGCTTAACAGAGTCTCCCAACGAGCGAATGGCACTTAGCAGACTTCTGGATTGTGACAGAGCTCAATTTGAGATATTTCAGATTTGGAGAAATGGTAACCGCTTTGGCCGCTGACGGAGGCATCAGTAGCCAGCTGAAAGTTCGAGAACTCCGAGGTTGTGATCATCTCACAGCCTTTGAGGATGAAGAATGGGGAATACGTGTGTGATTCCCGCTGTGCTGCCATGAAAACGATTCGAGGCGTGGGAATGTGTCTCCCAGCTCGAAAAAGCTGTGCACTGGATCGGACAACGAGCCAGTGGCGTTCTCGTTCGGACAAATAGAAAAGCTGATGTTTCGGATCGTGGCGTGACGAGTTTGACGCCACCGGAGAGGCAACAGTACTGATTGGACGAAGTGGCTGTAGTGACGAAGTTTGATCTCCAGGCTGGCGGCTTTCTACAGGCCGTCTGCATACACTAATGTGCTCATGATGCGCATTCGCAGCGCCTCTACACGAGGCGAATATTTTTGTGTCGCTGAGTCGAAAGCCATTTTGGTGAGGTTAGGGAGATGCTGCATGGACCTCACAAATATGTCTTTCAGATGCTTCGTTCCCATTTCCTCACTCACGGGTTGCCACTGCATGGTCGTTTCCTCAGCTGTAGCACCCAGATCACACCACAGCGTCACGTGCTCAATGCGCGGCGCAATATGACCTCCAGTTGGATTTTGGAACCTTCCCTGTTGCTCTGGGAATTCGTGAAAGATGTCGACGTGCACAGAACGAAACAAGCTCAAGTAAGCTTTACCGAAGATCTTTCCCAACAGTCGCAGATGTTTCAACGTCGGCATATCGTCTGTCGCACGAGCAACCTAGTATTGCCGTCAGCAAAGCTCGGCGGAGTACTGTTTCAGCGCCTCTTACCATGTCGAGAATTTCGTTGGGTAGAAGTGGTGGCATCGTCATTTGTGTTGCGATCGTGGCGTTGGTGGTGGAGCTTTCGGTCAAAACATCAAGAATGTCGAGATCCGACATGTGAGACTCTGGCGTGACGATATGTAAGTTGAAGGAAATCGCTTGCTAGAAAGAGCGCTTCACTTGACTTCTGCGAGGCCAGCACAATCGGTAATGCCCTCAGCGAGACGCTTCAGCCATCCAAGCGCGTCACGAGTTCTCCGTGGGGAGGCACGAACTGGGGCATTGTTCTTGCATTGAAGGTGCCAGGACTGTGGGAATCGGTACCTTTGTTCCACGCAGTCGTTCCCCTATCGCGTCAAGATGTGCTTGGTGTCTTTGAAGAAGGCGGAAAAGTCAGATTGATTGGAGTCTGAATCAAAGAGAGACAGGTTCCCACTTTGATTCGAGAAACATTCAATCGCTTCTGTCTCTTCAGCTCAAATTACTGTTCTAGCAAGTTCACTGTTGTTTTCCTGGCTGACGATATCGAATAACGGGAAGCAGCTGGCCGACCGCAACAGGCCCCGTATTTGGTTTCCTAACACCTCATTGCCGGTTTGAACAGAGTGTGGATGTGCCGTCGGTCATGTTGAAACGCATCACGCTGCTGGTAACAGCTTGGACCCGTCCAAGGAATGGATGTCATGCGACGAATCAGGGAAACACGTGGACAAAAGGCAAGTCTGGAGACAAAATTCGGGCGCGAACACAGTCAACGTCTCTTAGATTGTATGCATGGTTCGATGAAATCTGAAAGGAACGTGGTGGACCTGGTGCGTTGAGGCTCTGTCCTGACTCAGCAACCTTGATCTTGTTGTGCAGTGCTTGGCAGATCGTGATTCGCCAGCTGGCCCATCATGGCTGCATACTGTAACTGCCGAGGTTCGATCTGTGCCCTCTTCATCCTTTGTAGTATGTGTTGAAGCTTGCCTCTTACGTCCGAAACCCATAAATTTTCATCATTTTGCAATGCAGGTGCCCTCGAGCAGAATGGCGGCTTTCAGGATCGCTGCTAACACATGCCACTCGAGCAGCCGTTCACGGGTCAGCGATGATGGCGTGACCTTTTTCGGTCCCTGGAAAATGCTATGACTTTGCGGCCTTCGAGCTGAGTTCCACGATGTGTTTGTTGAGCCAGTACTTGCCCAGCGTCTCCTTGTCCAAATAGCGTGCTCCTTGTATCTTGCCGAGGCAGCGATACTGGCCTTCGTTTGCTTTGCAGTGACAATCGAACGGCCGGTCCATTTCCCATTCACTGCTCGGATAGAAGAAGGTGAGATCGTCTCCAACCTTCAAGTCACGATCTTTGACGACTCGGACAATCCAAGCATCGGTGTCAAACTCGACGGTAGGTCGACAAGAGTGGTTGCAGAAGACCATGTCTGAGGTCGGCTCGACATGCTCGTTGATCCCAACCTGGACCGTCGTATACTTCGGCTCCGTCACTTTGTGGAAGTCTCCTAGCGAAGCGACTCGCGCGCCGGCCGGGAGCGAGACACAAGAAACAGCCCGGCTTGTATAGTTCTTCTCTCCAATCTCGACCTGCAGGACATCTGGATGAGTGGGCTGTTCCCAGCTGACCGTGGTCGTCATGTTGGCTGTGAGTGGATATACCCTAGTTCCTGTAGGCAAAATGAGCAGGTTTATGAAAACGTGACAAGCAATAGCGTGAGAAGGCTAGAGTAGGGCAAATAAATAGGGTGGAAGCCCTTTCAGGAGACACAAAGGAAAGCAGATGTGTTGTTTTCGCGGCCTTTGCCCTTGGCGGGGCATGGTTCTCGGTGTCACGGACAAAGGAAGGACCGATCAGACGT
>UYJD01000004.1:0-183548 GCA_900618795.1 Cyanodermella asteris | reverse complement strand
CCAGCATGCCGGCAAAAGCCTCGGTGATCTGGACGGACAGAAAGTGGACAGTTTTGTCGTCGTCTGCGGTACTCATCGCAAGGTTGTGGGGCTGGCGTGGGCGTGTGGGCGTCGGCTAGTAAGGAGCAGCAGCAGCAAACGAGACGCTCGTGCAACTTCGGCCGTTGGGAACGTCATCGCCTGAAACAGCCGCCGCCCAGCTCCAACACTGCCAACTCAGAAGCTTGACGCCCGTCTGCTCTACAATCACACCTCAGCAGCTTGTGTCGGGTGCTCGAAAATGCTTTGCGCATCACGCCAATCGGCCTCGTAACACCTCACGACAGGCTGACGACAAACTTCCGTCCAATGGCAGCACCGGCGCCCAAGCGGGGACCAAGCATTCTGGTATGCTTCTTTATACGACCACAATTTCTCCCCTTGTGCTAGGAATACACTGACAAGCATGTTTCCTCAGGTAACAGATGCGCGTGAACAGCAGCGACCAAGTCCCACAGGGGATAGGCCAGGTCTGGCTTCTCGCCGGCCCACATCACGTTTGATCACGGTCGACAACGTCCTACAATATACCTCTGACATACCTTCTGCGCAAGCAAGAGGGCCTCCACGGCCCAGACACACACGAACACCTTCTGGCAAGCATCCTTTGCAGCCAAAGCTTGCAGGTCGCGTCACTCCCGCGAATGCCGCCGTGCCGAGCAGAACCACAAAGGTCAGCGAAAAGCTAGTTCTTCTGCCGGAAACAGAGTCGGAAGACGTGGACATTGAAGAGAAGACAGATTATGACGAAGAAAACGATGCTGCGCCAGAACGCGACGATGAAGCTTCTCGTAGAGCTTCTGGCCGAGGGAAGAGTTATGCAGAGCGGCTTACCAAGGCAAGGAGAACAGAGAAGAATTTATCGCGGGTCACGGCGTACTGCACGGCCCAAGCATACAAACTGACCGCAACGGCCAACTTCTTGAGAGAGCAGCATGGCGCGAAGGCAAAGCTGTATGACGATTGTCTTTACGTCGTCTACCATTTGCCCCTAATGCCAGGCAGCGACGGCTATCGGGTCCGCAGCAGTCCAGTGCTCAAACATCCAGGGGGTAAAGCTGTTCTTGACCTGGAGATCGAGCGGAACGAGCGAAGAGACTACGGTGCGGGATTCTTCGAGGAAGGCCGAGGCGACCAGTACAGCATTCGCGGCGATCACGAAGGGGAACAACGGCGAGGGCGGTCGGAAGAGCCGCATGCACTTACAAGTCAAGGCGATGAGAGGACGCCCACGCCGCCGCTCGTGACCGATGGTGAGCGACGCTACAGCGATAGCGATATCGTGGTGGCCAGTCCATCTGGCAGACTGGGCCCCGATGCGCTCTCATTTGCGGAGATGTACATTTTCTCATATGGCGTAGTCGTCTTCTGGAATTTCACAGAGAGCCAGGAGAAGGACGTGCTTGCCGACTTGACCTTCTTTCAACCGCCAACGCCCATTCGTCCTTTACGTCTCAAGTCTACGTCCGTAGGCACGTCCATCAACTCATCAGTACACTCTCTGTATACACCATCAGCCAACAAAGCAGACAAGCCCAGAGCAGGGTCCAACACGCTTGTTGTCGCGCCCATGTCAGAGGACGACTTCGAGACCGAGGAGTTTCACTTCGAATATGACACAACTCAACCGCGACCGAGGATCTACAACGACATGATCACTTTAAGGAGTGGCGACCACATGATCAAGTTGACGTTGTCTCACGCTATCGCACAAAGCACAAAGCTCAGTGCATTTGAGCAACAGATGTCAAACCAGATGACCGACGCGCAACATGTTCCAAAGAGGCTTGCGCTGACCGGGACACTGGGCATGAAGCGCGACGAAGTGTTCCGTATCCTCGGTGCCTTGTTCAAAAGCCGCGTCGACGTGAACCTCAGCTCCAACGTCCTTGACACACCTGACTTCTTTTGGAGTTCGGAGCCACCTCTGCATCCGCTGTACGCATCAATGCGCACATACCTAGAGATCGATCCGCGGGTCAAAACCCTCAACGAGCGATGCAGGGTCTTCTTGGATCTTGCGTCCATCCTGAGCGACAGCATTGCGGATACGAAGATGAGCACGCTGACATGGATCATCATAATTCTGATTCTGATCAGTATTGCCGTGACGTGTACAGAAGTCTTCATGCGGTTTGGCATCTTGAGCAAAGAGAAGGCGGGTAAAAAAGGAGGGGAACTACTCAACATCTTTGTTGAAAACGGAACCCGGTACATTGTAGCCAATGGCAGCAGATTTGTCGAGGTGCCGTTTGAAAGTGGAACGGACTTGTTTGCTGCTGCTGCTGCTAACCTGGGTAGCCAAGAGCTTTGACTTTTGTACGAATTTGCTGACCGTGCACAACCTCTGTTCGCACTCACGAGCGTGGCGTTTTGGATGATTCGGTCTCTGCACACATACTTGTACGCTGCATGTCGAGCGCTCTGAACACAGCATTTTGGATTTGACCTGCATAGCGTAACCATTTTCGTTCGCAACATTGCTTCTGAAGTGCTTAGCCGCGTGACCTATTATCGCACCATGTGTGCAAAAGCAACACGTCCTGTGGGTTGCCACAATCTGCGCACGTCCCAAACGAGACGCTCGACAGAAGGGATCAACTCGCCCATAGCGTGTATAACCAAGGCAAGCACTGTCCGAGGAGCCACTATGTACAGTGGCGTGGTGATAGGTGATGCAACATTGCAGCAAACCAAGACGCAAAGCTGACGGCTCCGGCGACACTGCCGAGAAAGTGTGCCACACCAGTGAATTGCCGGCATGCGAGCTATTCCTACCTAATGCTAATGCGCTAAGCCGAACCTTAAGTACACTTCGGGTTGCTAGGAACCGGTTTTCGACCTCGCCGCGGTGCTGCAAGGCTCTGAAACGCGGAGAGTGAAATTGCCCTCGCGATGGATATCACGATCTTCGAAGCAGATTATGCCCACGAGGTTTGAGAGTCAACACATCCAGGTTCGTCGCGTCATGACGAAACGTGAGGACTGACCGACCAGGGCTGTCGTGCAATCGCCGATTTCGTTTCCCACCATCAGCGCTCTACCGACGAGGGCAGTAATGCAAAGTTTGTTGAAGGATCGATAGGTATGCGGTCTCTGCCGCGTCGAGACATACGCCGGGACCTTGCATGTGCACGTTGAGCCTTCGACAGGTCGACCCGCCGGCGATGGTGCCTACTTCAGGCTCTACGAGATCACGCTTTTCTCCAACAGAGCCACGACAAGCCACGCCTCGGTCGAACTCGCACCGCCATTGGTCGAGATGGCAGATAGAAATAGGTTTCGCGTGGGCGAGTCATATACGATCACAGCCGGACCGTTCCATTTACCAACAACCGCGCTGGCGCTGATCAAAGCGCGCTCGTGTGCATGTCGATGCACAGAACTTCCCCGATCTGGACGACCCCAGCAATCCTACGCCACAAGCACAGCGATCACGGTATAGCTCCCAGCCGACAGTGACGCATTTCACGCAATTTTGTTCGAGCACTGGCGGGACCAGATTGCCATGCGTCGGCACCGCAATCTCGTAGCGGTGCGGGCGGTGCGGCTGTTTGCAGACAATCTCGATGCATAATCGAATCAGCGATGCACGCTCTCACCTTCCGATCCTTAGTGTCTCACCCGAACCGCCGGGATACGCTTGATTGGGCACCTGCTGGGGCGTCAACACTCTGCGTTCAGCCCGTTTCTGTCACCTCTACCACTGGCCTGGACTCCTTTGGGACCTAAGGGTGCAAAGCTGGTAGGATTCGCTTTACACGAGTTCCGGCCTTTGGCCAGGCTCGCGCGTCGTACAGTTGGCCTTGGCTATGGGCGATAGACTCTTGGTCGAATGTTGGAATCCCCCTTGCAAGAGTGGAGCATTGACAGGGCGTGCAGGCCAGATTGGTATAACATCATGGATCCCGCCCGGTGCGCGGGCTTGCTGCTCTTGTCTCACGATGCTGTCTTTGCTCTGATGACCTTCTGTCTCTCCTGGACTCCGTGCTACATCTCAATTGTCCGCTGAAGCCACACGCTTTTGGCAGGATACTGTCAAGCTGTCAAGTCTGTTATACATTTATCCAGGCTGTTCATTGGCACGTGGTACGAAATCTAGTACAGCTAGTCCGAAGCCGACCTGCGACCTGACGTAGAAGCCATGGACTCCCCTCGTCGGACTTCCCTGGACTTTGACGCCGACCTCCTCGTCCATCCCGACCACCGTCCGGAACGGGAACGAGAACGAGACCGTGGCTCAAACTCCACAGACTCAGCTGACCGAGCCAATTCACTCACATCACACCAGTCCTACACTACAAACGAGACCGACCATCACACTTCAGCTGGTCTCCCACCCCTACAAGAGAAACCCATCTCCGGAGAAACAGACGAGTTCAACGCCCTCGAAAATGAAGACGAAGGCTCATATGACCTCGTCACGCCAGCTAAACCTAGCACCGGACCCAAACGCCCAACCGTGGAGTCGCGGTCAAAGCAACTGTTCTCTCAGGAGCATTTGAGAGTGATATTCGAGGACTCTACACTCTTCCGCCAATTTGCGGGCTTCTTGAGCACGCACAGACGCAGCTCGGTGCCGACCCTGATCTACTATCTCGATGCTGTCAAGTCACTGAAGGCAATTGCCTACGCTAACCAGTTGGCTCACAACTTGAACGTGATCAACCATCTCGAGTTCACCAAGACCGATCCGGAGCTGGTCGTCCACAAGTCGCTTCAAGAAAAGGCGGACAAGGCTTTTGAAGCTCTCACGCAGGACGATCTGCCGGCGTACATAGCACACACTTACGTCCAGGTGGTTAGCCCGTCCGTATCAAAGAGGATAGCGGGGACCCTATCGCCGCGTTTACAACAGGCCTCGGAGGGATTAGCTGAAGTCTTCTGTCTGACGGATCCGTCGAGGGAGGACAACCCGATTATATTCGCTTCAGAAGGTAAGTCTCCTACAAACTATTGCGTACGCTTCGACAGACTGATTTGTGCTAGAATTCAATCGCACGACTCAATATGGCATGGACTATATTGTGGGCCGCAATTGCAGGTTCCTACAGGGACCAGAAACCAACCGGAACACAGTCGCGCGACTCAAAGCAGCGCTCGACGCGGGTCGCGAAAGCTCCGAAGTAATCCTCAACTACCGCCGCGATGGAACACCTTTCCTCAATCTCCTAATAATGGCTCCGCTTACCGACTCTCGCGGCCGCCTACGATACTTCATCGGCGCTCAGATCGACGTCTCGGGGCTTGTGAAAGAAGGCACCCCTCTCGACGGCCTCAACAAAATGTTGGAAAAGGAGCGAGCAGAAGCAACTCCAGTATCATCCCTGAAGCCGCGCAAAGACGGCTTCGAGTCGCTTTGTGAGCTGTTCAACCACACCGAATTAAGGACCGTATCGAATTGTGGAGGCAGGATCTACCGCGACAGTGCGCCCGTGGCTCCCACCACGAACTTGACCACGACCACGACCACGAAACCGACTTCCTGTGCCACATTTCTGGACGACGGATTGGATGACAGAGACAACGTCGACGGCGACAAAATCCCCGTCGCGTCTTCCGTCCCCAGCGCCAAGCCCCGCCTCGTGCTGCGCGAAGCCTCGTCCGACGAAGACGACCTCCCTCGCCACCTCCCCTCGAGCGCCCTCACCTCCAACGGCCGCTTGTCGGGCGTCTTCACGCACTACCTTCTCGTGCGGCCCTACCCCTCCCTGCGCATCCTCTTCACATCGCCTTCGCTCCGTGTTCCGGGAATCCTGCAATCACCACTCATGTCCCGCATCGGCGGCTCCAGCCGCGTGCGCGAAGACCTCACATCCGCCCTGGCCGAGGGCCGGGGCGTAACAGCCAGAGTCAAATGGGTCACGCGCTTCGACGAGGAGGGCGGTGGACGAAGCAGGTTCCTGCATTTCACGCCGCTGGTTGGCACGAATGGGGTAATTGGAGTCTGGATGGTCGTCATGGTCGATGGTGACAGCGAGAGGCGCCGGGAACAGCGTGAGGAGAGGGACAGAGAAGACTTCGTCGTTAGCGGGACTGGGAGGAAGGCTCGGATAGCCCCGGCCGTGATGCCCAATATTCCGAGGACGAGTTCGAAGGCGGACCTGAGGGGCGACTTGAGAAGGCGCGTCCATGAGAGGGAAGACAGAGATGGGGCATTGAGTACGAGAGGATCTAGCCGGGACGGTTCGCTGTTGAGTGTAAAATTGGGTTGAGCAATCGATAATTCGGAGGGGCAGGCTGGTTGTATCATAATATGGAGAATACGCACACGCGGCATACGAACAGGGGAAACGAGCTGATGCTGCTCGGCAGCATGGAATTGTACTTTAACAGACACGCAAATACGGATATTTCAGACCAATCCCGCGCATGCTGGCCGTACAGATGCCCTTGCGTAGGTTTCTGTTGATAAACCTTTGCAATGCTCTGCTTCGTATTAGTGCAAAGGACTCAGAGGGAGTGCCGATCAAGACAACCGGAGCGATCCGTGCGAGTCTCACGCAACGATATTCTTGAGACCCGAGTTTTTGAGGTTCCGTCACCATATGAGCCATACCTTTGCGCTGCGGAGTTGTCCAAAGCTGGTTTCAGCATTGTTTGTTCCTTTACGCTGCAAAGACCTGTCAAAGTTGTACATACTCGCAGCTCGTTCGCAAACGCAACATCGACCTCTATTGTCAAACCTCAAAGAAGTAACGGGGCTTCGCCTCGCGCACGGCGTTCGACATGCAAACAAAACATGTTCGGACGTCAGCACCTTCTGGCAGGCTGCCCAAAGTACATAGCAACAGTAACTATTTCGAACAGCTTGCGACCCAGCTTCGGGAGTCTTTGTCTCTTCACTCGTCTGATCAGCTTCACCTGTCGGCTTGCGGGCGGCAATCCCGTCACGAACCAATACCAACATGTACTCAAGTATTTCTTGCGAGCGTCCAAAGCGCAACTATTTCTTCCGTAGCAGACCTCGCACAGGCTGGATTCTTTGCTCTCTGCATCAGCTTCGGATCCCGCGATCACGTTCCTGAACCTCACGATGTCCAAGATGCCTGTCCCTCGGCCACAGACACCAACACCCAGGAGAAGCTCCACTATCGAGCCCATCTTTACGCCTGAGGAGCATGAAGTGACAATGAGCACCTTTGTAAGGAGCCCAGTTGCCAGAACACCCCTGTTCACGCCCCAGGGGTCCAACGAGCCATCCACCACGCCCCGAGGCCGGCCACCCTATGCCAACTTTGACGACGACCTGACAGGGCTTGGACAAAGCAGGATGGATGTTCGTCCAAATCAGCACGAGGCTGCATTTCGTCCGAGGAACGAACGACCAAGAGAGATACAGCAGGCATCGAATACTCCAGAAGGCACCCCACGTCAACGCGGTTTCGATGCATCCATGACACCCCGAGGCCCACGGCAAAACTATGCGATATGGAATGATCCGCTGTCGAGGCTCGGACAAAACAGGACAACCATTCGTCCAGGTCAATATGCGGCTGCAGTCCGTGTGAGAGCTCAACTAATCGAAGAAGGAGCGCGGGCAGGCATCCCCTTTGAGGATCCATTGGCGAGACTTGGACAAGGCAGGAGAGCCATTCGTCCCGGTGAACATGCAGCTGCACTTAGGTACAGAGCTCAATTGATGGAAGCAGCAGAGCAGGCTTCACATAATCAAGAAAGCCAGCCGATCCAACGTGGGTTTGTGAGAAATCCGAGAGAGAACGTCAGGCCCGCTGCAGAGCAGGTCTCAAATACTCCGACTGGCGATCCACATCCTCGCATTTTCGCCAGAGATCCGGGACAGTATGGCAGGCTCGCTGCGGAAACTACCGCCCCCACAGAGGAGCCACCAGCTCGGATGCTGGCAGGAGAGAAAGCTCCTGACAAGTCCACAACCCCTTTTGACTCGCCCCCGAAGAACAGAATCGATTAAATAGCAGACTTCAATAGACGCATGCACGCCAATCCTAGATGGGCGGTGTCTGCTGACTCTGGCCAATCCGGCGCAGGAGGTAAATCAGCAGCAGCGAGAGCAGCAGGAACTGCACTGTATCACGAAGGTGAACAAAGCGATGCAGCGAAACCCAAAGCGCACAACGTGCAGGGCGACGCGTTCACAACGACAGACAGCGTTGGGCCCGGACCATCAGTTCGTCGACGGCCAGCTCATTCACCGCTCCGAGCCCCCTTTGCACCTCAACTTCCTGGCAAAGACAAAGTCGACCCTCCTCCAGCAAGGAACGTTGACCTGTTAGCTCGCCATCAAGAAGCGAGAGTAAGAGAACTTTCCGAGAGCGTCACTTTGAGGAAGCATCCTTCGCCGTTCAAGAGCATTGCATTCGGCACCCCCCTTGAACCACAAGACGGGCAAATCACCACTAATCGACCAAACATGGATCGCGAGGAGAACCCAGACAATCTGGCTGACAGGTTCAATTCGCTCGAAATCCGTCAAAGACGACGTGCTGCCGCTACGCGTTCAGCCATCGCGAACCAAGAGGAATCCGATTATGCAGGAGCCAGCGGGATCGCTCTTACACCAAACACTTTCGGGCCAAATTGGCGTCCTTCAGCCAATGCACACCCGTCGATTGTACCGGGCCTCGACCGTCCCGGCAGTTTCAAGCTGAATAATGTCGCTAGCCGAGATGACGTTATCGAGCCTAAAATTCTCGACCCGGAGCATGGAATCAGAACAGCTGAGGATCTGGAGCGCGCAGAGGAGGCTTGGAAAAGAATTGGCGACAGATTCAGAGCGAAGATGCAAAGTGATCAAGCTCCTCCGCCCGAAGCCGCCGATCCTCTGGATGAAAAGCCGATCTCTCACAAAGGAAAGCGAAAAAATAGAGAAGGGTCACAGGGTGCGAAAGCGATGGTCTCTGACCATGGAAGTCAAGCCTGCATCGAAGGATGCGTCTGCTGACGAGCCTGTTCTGTTTTTACCGGCGGTGCTCGACAGGCACTTTGACGATCTCGCCGGACTGTCAGCAGAGGACATCGAGCCTTTCAAAGGGAGTAATGACCATCAGAAGCTGCCTCCTCAGCTCCAGGCCGTGTTCACCGCTCCGTGGCCAAAGAATACTCGCAAGCTGCCCAAAGTCAGGCCAGTGTTGGCCGTTGCGCCCAAGACGATGAATGAGGGAGAAATCATGCTCGGAGTTTCTGAAGCGTGTTTTTGCCATGGAGAATCCGAAGACCCCAGGGACAAGCAGCATTGCTGTTGAGGCACTGCTGACCGGCGTTGTCCCAAGACATGTCGTTTCCACGGCCACGATCATGTCTCAGATGCGAGTCAATTCAGAAGTGCTTCATCCCTCACGACCTGACTCTGAGGACACGATTGGTCATTACAGCAACTCGAATGGATATGGCGCGGGTTGGGGTATCCTTCCTCCGAAACGCACGATTTCTGGCGTTCCCGGCGGAGCTAACGCACAAGCCGGACGTTTGGCGTTGGGAGATGCATGGCTCAACGCACGCATCGTTTGAGTTCGTCGAGACGGACCGCGGGGAGAAGAATGGAGCAAAGGAACAGGGGCACACCTAGCTTTGGACGAGTAGACACAGCCACGTTGGGGCAACACATTGACCAGATTGGGTATCCGTTGACCAATGCAATCAGAAGGGTGGGTTGTATTGACTAGCTTCGTCAGTTGTTCAGTCTAGATTGTGTCACGAGAATGACTGCCGATTCTTTCGTCAGCTTAACATGAATATCATCTCAATAGACCCTTGAACGAGATAATCAGCAAGCGCTGCTAAAGTCATGGGCATAGCTACTTGCCTAGATAGTTCTTGACATGTATGAGGTGGTTGTAACAAACATATTCGAATGAGTACTTCGATGGGCATGTGAATATCTCTCAGATGCTTTGTCTGAGCAAGTCCATAGGGCGTCCAACCTGTCGCATGACTTTGCGAGCGCTGATGCTCTGAAGCTGCTGGTGAACGGACCTCAGGTTCAGCCCTGCGAGATCCAAGGCAAGGGTGGGTCGAGGCCGGCCTGCGTGCCAAGCCGGAAGCTGCACTGACTTTCCTTGCCAGCGATCTGCCTCATTATTACCCCTCAAGCATGTGCTTTAAATTTGGCCGTTTGGGGAAAGTATAAGCAATGGAATCAGATTTGCTGATGATCCGAGGTGGTAATGGAGAAATGCTGCCACGCAACATCACTGTACGGGCTCCAGTGGCCATGTCGCCTCCCCGCTACCCCGAGGCACATCTTGTAGCAGCCTTGCGGACGGCGGCTCCACCTTCTTTTTGTTTTGAGCATACTCTCACTTGGAAATAGATGGGCGCGCAACTGGGCCATATCGTCCCTTGTTGGCTGAGCCTTGGCCCTGATGCCGAGATCCGACAATGGCTCGACAGAACAACTCCTACTTTCTAGATCTCGCGCTGGATGCGTGCATGAGGAGGGTACAGAAGAGATGGAGGTCATGTTGCACCCCTCAAGGCCATTGAACCGAGAATTGCGACTTCGAGCTCCTTTCGTTCATCATCAGCCAAAGCAGCGGCGGTCTGATCTGCCTCTTTGGTTTTTGACGGCCCCAGTTTGTAGATCTTCCGTAGCTCTGCCACATCGCAGATGGATGCCAACGACTGGTCAGTGAACTCCAGGGGCTTGCCCTCGATTGCGGCTTCGAGATGCTCGGCAACTGGTTCTGCCGGCTGTGGGGTGATTTTTATAGCCAAGAGATTGTAGGTCTGATCGGAAAT
Source organism: Cyanodermella asteris (assembly GCA_900618795.1). Taxonomy (NCBI): domain Eukaryota; kingdom Fungi; phylum Ascomycota; class Lecanoromycetes; order Ostropales; family Stictidaceae; genus Cyanodermella; species Cyanodermella asteris. The sequence goes on along the minus strand of UYJD01000004.1, from coordinate 172,790 downwards.
ACCAAACTTTCGTAGTGCATCGGCAATCTGCGAGCGCTCGGTCAGAAAGGCCTAAGTATGGAGCGACATTATTCCAGGGGCATGAAAGCGTGCAACCTGGTGGGTGCTTACATTATTGTTTGGGCTTAGTGATAGCACGACCTCAGAGTGAACGTTGTGAGACTTCAGTCGATTGTTGGTTTGGTCGGTGATGGCACGGAAGACAGCCGCAAGAGCATGGCTGGTGGAAAGAATCTGTTGCAGCAAGGTGGCGGAGTCAGAATGCTATGTTTGGACGACAACACCTTCATCCTGGAACAAGATGGCTCCCAGAGCACCAACAGTGACAGGCATTTGATGGTAGGGGAGCCACATGCAGTGCTGTGAGGTTGTTCCGATCCCCCAGACTTGCTGGTCTGGCCCAATAGTAAGATAGGTAGATAGAGCTCATCGGTTGACTCCGAGGTTGGGTAAGGGAGGGGGCACGTGGAAGGGCAAAGCAGACCTACCTTGCGGGCATCGATGAAAGCGTATTCAAAGTCCTTGTTCTGCTCAATCAATTGCTTGCGCAGGTAGCGTGAGTTCTTCAGGTCAATGTATAGAGCGACGTGGACGTGCAGATCGGGCGGGATGTGGGCCAGATCGACCGTTGACAGAAGAGGCTTGACCATGGCTTGCGAACGTGACAGGTCGAGAAGTGGTCGCAGGACAGTTCGGTCGGCAAAGTGGTAGAGATGATGGTCAAGACTATTCCGGACAAGAAAGCAGGAGTCGAGGGCATGAAAAGGATTGCGACTGCGAATCGTTGCGTGGATTCCAGGCTTGGCGCGCACAGTGGATCTCAATGCTTCGAAACCTTCCAAGCTTTTGCTCCAACACCATTTCCACACCATTATTGCCACGACCAGTGCAATGCTAGAAAATTGTTCTATCAGCCTATGCTCGAGTTGAATGTCCTTGAATGCCATCACGGCTACTCGTCCGCCTCGTTGTGCCTATTGTATCGCTGGTCCTGGTACCAACATCCAAAGAAGGCAGTCACAGAGATGTTGCTTAAGATAAATTGGTCTCGGTCCAAGCGTCTTGCTCCCAATGGTGAGGCGGCGACAGGCCCTGGCTCCTGCACCAAGAAGGAGAGTTGGCCAGGGGTCTCACTCTGGGGTCAAACGGCGATCCTTCGGGCATGTGCTGCAAGAGGTATAGACGAAGAGCAGAAGAGGAAAATCAATAAAGCAGCCTTTCTCACATGCAAGACAATCGCACACGCTCGCCTTTCTGGAAGAAGTCGAGATTCGAGAACACCGCAGCCATCCGTGCAAGACACCAGCTCGCCACCTCGAGACACACACACACACACATACACCAACAAGCACCACGAGCGTGTCCGATCACTGACATGGGCGTCTGCACCCCTGGAAGTCGTGCTGCTGCCGATATAGCGTGACAGCGCCGACAGCCTGGGGTGCTTCATCCTGCATACGCTACTAGCGCTCTTCAGCTCGAATCCCCTTGAGACTCCAACCTGGCCAGCTCAAGGTCCACGGTAGACTAGCCATACACTTTACCTAGTTCTCCAGCTGTGTCTGGCCACATCGAGTATACGCGCCGGCAGACACTCTTGGCAGCCCATCCGACGACTGATGTCGCGACATGAATGACCGCTCATCATATAGCCATTCTTTTTCGCAACCGTTTTCTGTAAATCTTTCGCCTCGGTCGCAGTCCAGCTCGGCATTGTCACTGCTCCACGTTTCAAGCGCTGGTGTACAGGCGCCGCGTCGTTACAGCCAACAGCGGCTCGAGCTCACTGATCTTCCACAGTTGGCCTATCACCCGCTGTCCGCCATTCCTCCGACGCATCCACGAACTCGACCGTCTGGCGTCTGCTGTCTCACTCTCTCTTTCGACTGCTGGCTGATTCCGGGCTGACGCTGTACCCCGGCAGCCGCTGTAAGCTGCCAGGACCTGACACTTTGCTTGTCGCGCGCCCCGGTTTCGCCCCATTGCTCCCAAGACCTCAAACCCAGAGCCTCATCCGCCTATTTCCCTGACGGGAAGACCCGGCCTCCTCTTCTGCACCTCCCGAGACCTCTCTCCGCTGCACCGTCGCCTATCGCCTTGCATTGGCTTTGCACTATCGGCGCAAACCTACGCCTTTCTGCATCTGGTGTCGTGCGGCTTTGGCAGTCCACTCTGCGCCGTCGCTGCTGCGATGGCAATGGCGAAGAAGCGCAAAGCCGGCGACGTGCCTGAGCTGGCTCAGGCCAGCAATGGCAACTCTTTCGGATTCGACAATGCTGGCTTAGACAGTCGCCGCAAGAAGTCTGCCGCGTCGAGAATCGGACGCGCGTGTGACCGTTGTCAAGTACGAACCCCATCCGATCTGCCGCAAGCTCTGCCCGATGGAGCAATATGCGATATTGCTCCGCGCCACCGTTGAACTTGACCAAAGATGAGACTGACATGTACCGCACAGCACAGGAAATTAGCCTGCGATCCCTCTCCTGACGGCTGTCCGCCCTGCCAGAAGGTCAATGCCTGGTGCACCGTAACCGACCCTTTGACTGGCACCCCAAATTATCGTGGCGAATTCGAGTACCTAGAAAAGAGGGTGGAGAAGCAGCAGCGGGACATCGAAAGTCTTTTGGCACAACTGAGAGCAGTGGGTCAAGATGTCGAGATACCGGAAGACGACACACCAGAAGACCGCCGGTATAAAGCATGGAAAGCTGTCAAAGCTGCCGGCGACACACGCCCCTGGGATCGCGACGAGCGTAATGCACAGAACCCAAAGAACTCCGGGCCACCTCCTGTCCCGTCGTTACGGAACCAGAGCAGTGAGACCGCTTCGACGGAGCAAGCCGGCGCTGCCGTGAAGGTCGGCCAGGATCCAAGCATGCCAGAGCCACTGGCGCCTGAGTCGTATGTTGGTCTTGTCACTGCAAGGGGTCACCCGGTGAGCTCGAGGTTGAATATGTTCGGATGGGAGATCGACTTGGCCAGTTTTACCACTCCAGATGCAGACGACCCTAAGCGGCCTCCGCCCAGTCACGACAACCCGGTCTACGACAGATCGTACAGAAGTGGTATGGCGAGCGTTTATGGGACGCAACCAAGACTGCCAGAACCGCACCTGCCGTCGAAGGAGGAGATGATGACATATGCCAATATTTTGTTGCAAGTGCTCAATATATACACGCCAGCGTTGCACAAGAACAAGTATTTGGCAATGGTAAGTGGCGGATTCTGCTAATCGATGATTCCATATCCTCTAAATACGGTCTGTGTAACCAGAAATGCTGACCTACCCCGTAGGTAAACCATGCCATGGACAATTCAAGAGCAAATCCGACCATTGCGCAGAAAGTCATCCTCCACATGACAGTTGCAACCATATATCTGCACCAGGCAACGCGGAACCAGGGCGAGCAGAAGACAGCCATCAACGCAATGGCGGATCAACATTACCATTATTGCTTGGGGCATTTCGGAGACCTACTCGCAGGCGACACTCTTGAGGATATCCAAGCCTTGGCTTTGATTTGCATCTTCACAAGAAACTTTCCCAAGCCGGAAATGTGCTGGGCAGTCAGCTATCAAACGTTTGCGAGGCTCATTGAACTCAGCTACCATCGTGCTCCGCGGAAGAAGCGTCGCGACAGCCGTGAACTGAGTGTGTTTGAGATTGAGATGCAAAAGCGCTTGTTCTGGGTGGTTTTCTGCTGTGTGGGTGTGTGCTCTGGCAAACTTGGTCGCCCGATGCCGCTACGACGAGAAGACTATGATGTGGACTATCCGGCGAGCATTCCCGACGACGCATTGAGCGACAGCGGAATTGACGAACAGATCTCCCAGCAACAGGAGTGTGAATTTCAGCCCCACATCGAGCTATGCAAGCTCACACCCATTTACATGGATGTTTGCTCAACAATATACACGGCCAGGCGAGGAACACAAGGGTACAAGGCTTTCGTCGAGGAGACCGAACAGCGTCTCAAGAAATGGCATGCACAACTCCCTGACAAATACAAGCGATCGCACGACGATGAAGACGTCAATGACTTGGACAGGATGTCGATATCATTCCTCAACTTTTTCATGTACGAGCTCCGACTGCTCATTCACCATCCCTCGTTATCGAACAGCACAGGAGGTCCTCCAAATCACGACGATCTGAGAGTCTGCTTGAGCGTTAGTCATGGCATGCTGCAATTCGTGAAGCAAATGCAGAGAATGCGAGCACTGGAGTGCACGTGGCATACTTGTGCTCTGTTCATGCTAGCCATACAGACCACACTCTTTGCACATGGCCAACTTCGGGACGAGATCACAAGCGAGAAAGTTCAAGAATGCCGACAAGATATGGCTGCCTGGCTCAGTATCATTGGTGATATGGGGGCGCTTCTTGGTTCGAAAGACAAGCTTCAGCAAAAGGTCCGCGAACAGATTCAAGGTGGCATTAATCAGCTGCACCAGGTTGTCGTAGCAAAATCTCGGGCTGCCAACAAGCCTCCGAAACCAGAACACGCGGTCCGTGCCGAGGTCAAACTGGAAGAGAACGCAGGTCAGCCAGACAATCCTCCGCAGACACCTCGGACATCGAATGCTGCTGCCTACGCCAGCTACAATGGAGGTATGACAAGCGTCAACGGAGCGACCGCCAATGGTCAGCAACATTACGGACAAGCGCAGAGCTCATTCCAGGACATGCAGGCATATCAGAATTCGCAACAGCAAAACTATTCTTTCCCAAATGCTGCAAGTGCCTCGATGTCTGCCGGATACTCGACGGCCGGAACGATGCCCAACGGGTATCAGTCGGCCAGCGGAGCTGCAAGCTATGGCCTCCAGCAGATGGCACATCATCCACATCCGTCTGCATCGCCCGTCAGCCCGTACACTTCAGCGTCCCAGCAAACAGTCTACGGCAACAATGGCTACTATTCCGCGTATGCTCACCACCAGCCAGATCCCACGACTACATGGCTACAATACACACAAGCTCTGAACGCCAACATGGTGGGAAGCCCGCATTCCAGCGCAAGTGGGCACACATCGGCTGATTTCCAGCCAGCTGCGGCAAGCGCCTTGCTCCAGTTAGGGCACGCATCCAACACAGCGGATGGGGGCGCCAGTCTGCTGAGCGTCGGCGACATGTCCGGCGTGCCATTGGGTGGAGTGCATAACTACGGTGTATCGGCCGCACATCAGTGGCCATTAGGGTTCATGGCGGACAACGGTGTGAACGGCTTCGACAGCCCGCATGGCTAGAGATTTCGCATTTTGCATGGACTCGAAAGCTCACCCTGCCTCAGTGGCAAAACCAGAGCTCCTGGGGACCCCACAAACACGAACTCTCAGAACAGTGATCGCGCTGTCGAGCCCTACGCCACCATTGGCGGTGACGACTTCATGACAGGGTCTGCGCAGTGTGCGGCAAGCACGTTCTGGTGTGTACGACACAGCTCAAGCAAAGGGTCTCGCCCGCCTCGGGGCAGCAATCAGTGAGAATTTATGTGCTAAGCACGTCACAAGGCCATGCTCAGCTGCCAATTCGGTGGCAGTCGTTAGGGCTGCGTGAAGTTGTGGAAGCACCATCCGTGGCCTCGGAAAAAGCCATTGAAAGTCATTACCGTATCACTGCGGCGGAGTGGTGTCAGAGCTATCTCACCAGTTGACTGCTCGCCGGCCGAGGGTCTGTAAGTTACGCGGTGACGGGCAAGGCGAATGAATGATGCACCGCCACGAAAAGTCCCAGACTCACATGTGACGGTCCAGCCGACGAAATCAGGGAACCGTGACTTGGGATGGTGGCACGGTAAATAATGACGTTTTAGCAGGATGACCAACTGAAGCAGACGAGATCCGGTGGCTCCATCGACTCATCGACGATTCATATACCTCAACACTCATTGATTGAGTCTTCCAGGCCTGGCAGAGTCTAAGCACGAGCTCAGGGCTCACGGCATGTCAGTACGTGGACGCCTTGTGCCTAATGTGCCGGGATCTGACTCGAGCGATCGAGGACTCAAGATCAAGCCAGCGGGTCAGTAATGGTAATTGTACGACCACGAGCATGAGAGCGTTCTGGCGGGACTATTGAATGTACGGAAATACAATAATGCGTAATCGTCGCAAGTCGGACTACTGGTCAACGCTGGACCTCGGCCTGCTGCAGGCTGCCACTTTTTGTCCAGCCATGTTCTCCAAGCAATCTTATCGAGCTACTAGAAGGCAAGGCAAGTGCAGAATGCTCAGTTTGCGCCACCACAGATAGCATGAGAGAATTATTGCTTCCAGACAAGCTTGCAGAATTGCTGCGTAGGCTGCAAGAATCGTGCATCAATCGTAAGTAAAAGTGAAAAGATCCTGTCTGGGTACGGTCGTCAAAGCATGAACGGGTCAGCCACAGTCTACAACATTGACGATAACGATTGGCGGCTCAAACTCAATTGAGAATGAGAGAAAATTTCAGACAAAATTAAGACCAACCCTTCTGGGCCCACCGTGATGTAAACGAGGGCAGAAACAAAGTGGTAGCCTGTGAGCCTGTGAGGTCAAATGGAAACTTGGTTGTATGATGCTTTCGCTCAGGAACGTCTGGACAATGCATCGAAAATGGCTGCCTTGAAAGTGGTTTCAAAATAGCTTCAGCAACAATCGGAGGCATGATTGAGTGGGCCTTTGAGCGTGCACGCTCACGTCAAGCACGACATTTCAGGTGGATCAATTGGCTGGGGTCTTCCCGTACGGCAAACATTAGATGGGTCGCAGCAGGGAGCTCCAGGCACCCATTTTCGTCGGCCTCAAACGCACTAAAGGTGGCAAACAGAGGCTGTGACGTTCCTGAAACTGAAGATCTTTTGACATGTGAAGTCAAATCCGACCGACGGAACGTCATTAATCCGCGCCGATAGCCGGGGGCTTTTCACGCACGCTCCACGCACGATCTCGTGCTCCTCGACAACCCACCCCGATCATGCTGCTAACCCTGCTTCCCGCCCTCTCCCTTCTCGGTTGACTGGAGCGGACCAAAAAGCTTATTCGTCTGCATGCAGCGAACGGACGGCTCCTGGCCAGGCACATGAACGTCAGCCCCCGGTCCCCTTCGTCGACGCCCAGCCAGCTCGGTCTGCCGAGGTGAGCCATGTGCGCCGCCGACTCACTCCCCCATCTTTCACTGGACGACGATGCCGACACAGCACTGGAGAGGGTGCCCATATTCTGGCGCATGTCAGCTGTCTTGGCCGAATCAGCGGCTTTGCTCAGGCGTCATAGAGACCCTCTCTCGCTAAACGTTTCTGCTAGGAAAGGGCTTCGACGCTCTGGAAGCAACTATCGCTGTCCATCGGCGGAAATCCCCCGGCAGTCATTTCCTGCTTGTCTTTTCGCCACATGAGCTGGCGACGGTGCGACTTGGGGCGTCTCCTGATGACCGCCGCCAGCATTCATCTGGGCCCCTCTGTTAGAAGGCCTGTGACAGACGGATACAATGCGCTTCACATTCGCAGGCCGAGGGTGCCATTGGCGACACAATCTCGATGAGTTGGCTGCCCAGCATAATTTCGTTTTCGTCCCGGTTTTTGGCTGCCTGAGGGGCGCCTTGCACACAGTCAAACTGCAAAAGGAGAGACCCTGATGCTTAGGCTCTCGAGTTGTAGGAGCGTACCACGCTGGGAGTGACCATCTCGGCAGTGATGACAAGCCTGTGGAGTGAGCCACTCCTGACTCGTGAACGGTGAGTTGTTTTTGGCTCTTCCCAGTGGGTGGTAATTGAGCAGCCTGGAACCCATGCGAGCGTGTGGTTGCCCGTTTGGCGGTTAACGTTCAAGAATTCGGTTGCCTGCCCCCGGTCTCACATGCCGCGGCAAATCGTCTGTGGGCAACACGTACATATATATGCCCGCCCCGGACTTGTTCCATCGATTAGCCGGCCTTATCTCATCTCATCTCATCACAACCATCGCCAACGGCGGCCACCTTAACTGGTACATCAAAAACACCACATTAAAGATCAGTTCACCCACACAAGGACGGTTGATTGTAGTCGCACAACTTTCCACCATGGCGACCACCACCGCTACCTCGACGGCGCCGTCGTCGACCACGCGCAACCCCAAGGACAGCATGAAGTCGACATGGCGCAGCGACAAGAAGCAATGGGGCTACCACCACTACATGATTGACCTGCTCGGCATGCACCACGTTGATGAGGGCAAGCCAGCCCCTCCAAAGCACGCAAAGACAGATGCTGTTCCGTACTTGCCGCCTTACGACAACCACAAGTGGGTGCTTGCACATGCCTTGTGGCCGGTTGTTCTTCACCAAGTCTACAACTGGGCAACAGGAACTAAACTCGGCGCATTCGGCGCTTTCATCTTCTACACGTTGGCTTTCAAGTTGAATGGCGTTCACGAACTGCAGACTCTGCGAAGACTTGGCGAGAAGTATGGTTTCTTGGACGGTGACAAGCACGACAGAGATGGCATCCCCGACCATGCCGTTGACAAGGTCTTCCTTTCCCTAGTCCTCACCTCCACTCTCCGACCGATGATGAGCCTGTTCCTTGCATGGGACTCGAATATTGAGCCTGTCAACGGCTTCTCCTGGTGGATCTTCCTCGAGATTGGTCTCTACTCCATCATCCTCGACTTTTGGTTCTACTGGTATCACCGCTGCATGCACCATTTCGAGCACCTGTGGAAGTACCACCGCACTCACCACTTGACCAAGCACCCCAACCCGCTCCTCACCCTGTACGCCGATGAGGAGCAGGAGCTCTTCGACATCGTCGTCATTCCCCTCCTCACCTGGGGCACCATGAAGCTGATGGGTCTGCCTATGGGCTTCTACGACTGGTGGCTGTGCCACCAATACATCGTCTACATCGAGTTGTGGGGCCACTCCGGCATTCGTGTCTTCGCTACTCCTCCCCAGACTCTGTCTTGGTTCCTCGCTCTGTTCGATGCTGAGCTCACAATTGAGGACCATGACTTGCACCACCGCAAGGGCTGGAAGAAGAGCCACAACTACGGCAAGCAGACTCGTCTTTGGGACCGCCTCTTCAACACCTGCCACGAGAGATATGAGAGTGTTCCCGCCAACATTAACTGGAAGGAGCCCATCTCCATGTCCGTCTTCTCCTGATTGTGTCATTATGTCGTTGGACAAATTACACTTCATGGCATTCCGGCGCGGCATTGTTAGCAGTGAGGGAGGTGATTTACTTTTGATGTGATGATACGAGATCAAGAAGCGAAGTTCTATTCAGGATGGACTGGTGCCAGATGAGATTTGTGAAAAAGAGTGTTCCTCTATCTTTTGGATGATGATCAAATTGGATCGGCAAGGATCTGGGGACGCTTTGCAAGATAGATACACTTGATACCCATCATTTTATATGTTCAATAAGATAACTAGACAAAAGAACGCCCCTCTCCCGCGCCACAGTGATTTGGGAACTTTCATCTCGATGTAATGAGTCGGTAGATCACATTGTAATTCCTGCCAACTCGCGATTCCCAGTATGTGCTTGACCGAGTCGCAGTGGTGCAGAACTCGTAGTCCACCGATCAATCCCTACACAAGCGCCGTGCCTCGCCTCGAGTAGAATGGTTTCATTCAACTCGACATGCCTGCTTACGACCGTACGTATCGTGCGATCGCGCACCCCATGTCCACGTCTTCCCCGCACAATCCGCACACTTCAGGAACCCACCCATGCACTCTTTCCACTCGGCTCCCCGCCCGCCCGCCCCCCCGGGCGCTCGCATCTCGCATCCTGGGGGGAGGTGGCATGATGCTTACTTACACAGGGCGCGTCCCCAACTACGTAGTGGGGGGGGGGGGACGGTCGCATGTCCGCTGGGGGGTTTTGCTACCTGTCATTGGATAACTTTTTCGGTGCTTAGTTCGCGGGCTGGCGTTTTGGCACGTACGCGCTACGTCAAGGGGGGACCCCGACGGAGGCAGTGTTACTGGGCCGAATTGGTCAGCGAGCCTATTGACGACACTCCTTTGTAGCTGTGCGGCGTGCCGTGCTTGCGATGATTATGCGCCGTTTCGTGGTCTTTACTTACGGGCGCATATTGCTATGTTGCAATTTTTGTAAGGTTTCGTCGGGTCTTAGCAGCACGCTGTGTTGGGCCGGCTGTAGAGTGGCTGCCGAGTAAAAGAGGGAAGAGGAGGGGGGGGACTCTGTCATCGCACGCAAAGTTGAGTTGTCTAGGTAGGGACTCTGCACACGGAGTTCTGCAGCGCAAAGTCTGGATGCGGCTGTGCTTGCGAAATCGTGATGGGCTTGGAAACGGAAAGATGGGAGGGCGGGAACATGGTTGCGATGACGCCATCTGACGGCGTTGCGGTCGAGGAGCGAGGTGGGATGACGGAGGGCAGGGTAAGGAGAGGTCCAGAACGGAGGAGTCTGACGGTGGCTATTCTACTCCCACGGGTCGAGCGGTTGATTATAAGGTTGGCCAAGGGTTCGTCCATGTCTTTATTGTCGAGGCGGTTGTTTCCGCCAGAAGTGGAGATCGTGGAGGGCTTCATTCCGTCGCGCGATCGAGCGGACTACTTGGGTCCGAGAACCCTTGTGGAAGATGATGAGTTGCGATTGCTCGTCATAACTGAACGCGTCCATTCTTGCACGAGTGGACCGATTCGAAGAGGAGTCTTTTGGCATAAGTGAGCATATGTCATAATTCTGACAAGGCTTCGAAGCATGGAACCATGGTTCTTTGAGGATAGTCTACGAGTACTCATTCGAACATAAAGTCGGTGACCATCTGACCTCGATGTGCAAAATGATGCCATAGAAGTCGTCGAAGTGTAATTCGAGAGCTCTTGAGACAGAGACAAAGCGACATCTTTAGCAGGATGCTGTTGTATGAGTCACTTGTAAACGAAGCGCCAAATCGAAGAGAAAAAGGAATATAATAAACCACAAGAAATGACAAAGGTCTGACAAAGATATACGCCATCCATGATTCGCCCAAATTCGATCAAAACTCTCGTGAACGTGTGTCAAATGCTATTCTGTTAACAGCTTTCTACTTGAAGATCAACTTTCCCGCCATGTTTTGTCTGATGAGAAAGACTTGGCGGGTTCCCTGTCGGCTTGTGCCCTATCTGCAAGATAAGGTGAAATCAAACAAGGATGGCCCGGTTGAGATTGCTGACTTTGGCGAAGCCAAGACTGAATGTTATGATTCCGTGCACATGAGGGTCTAGGACTCCGAGCTTGCTTACTAATTCGTTCAATTCAAGGCCCAGGATAGAATCCTTCTCGCACGCAAGAGATTTGTTCTTCTAGCGACATGCGCTTGTAAGCTGACAGGACGGTGCTTGTCTGACAAATGGCGATGACAACAAGCCTGCCGAAGACGGTGCCCCCAGCACACAGCATCGTCACGTGGTGAATATACTAGGATTAGAATTGGAAACCACGTCCGATTGGGCGGCTTGTTTCCTACATGGCTGTCATCTGCAGAAGTCACCTCGTGCTGGACCGAGCTAACACGCGTAGGTCCTGCGGTCATGACCGTCTGGAATGAAAAGCCAATCGACGTGAAACGATGTCGATTCACAAAAACTACCGCTGGCATCGACTGGGGGGAAACCCTCTGGGAAAGACAACCTGGCCGTCACTATGCGTATCTCTCGTATAATATATGCATGAGGTCAGACACACAAAATCCTCCAGAGCTCGCGCCCCGAATAATTCAAGTACACCAGCCCCGAACCTGTAGAGACCGCGATCACGCACCCCCATCAATCAAGCCGTCGCCTCTTCAATTGGCTTGCTTCACCAGATGCCGTGCATCTGGTTAGCGGGCTGGAAGACATCAACACCGTCAGAATCAACAAAATGTGAGCCTGGAGTTCCGATAGGATATGCTACTCCGACGAAAGCCAAGAAGAGAGTCGGGTCCTGAGCAGCTGGTGTCTGCGAGTAGTTGACCGCGTTGACGTTGGTCCAAGTGAACGTTGCGTCAACGACCCACGTGGCTTCTCCAGTCGCACTTGTGTATTACAGATGATACCTGGTCACCTGCCAGCCGGCAACCACTCCTTGCAGTATGTCGAAAGCGTCGCGTTTAGTCGTTGATTATCTTGGCTGCAATGTCGGCTGGCAAGCCGCTGTTCTGGAACATGTCCTGGATATAGGTGAGGATGAGCTGTGAGTCGGTGGATGAACAGTTGGTGACGTCTCTGAAGGCGATGAGGGGCTTGTGCTGGTGTCATGGCATGGTGGCAGGCTGAGGAGCCCGGAGTAGACGTAGTTGAAGTTGAGCGGGAAGTTGCTGTGGTGCAGTTGTAGATGCCTTTCATGGGGTTTTGTGTGTCAATGGCAGCGTTACCAGTACACTGAAGGAGTCAGCAGCCTTGATATAACGGCGATTTCACGTGCTTGTCTGGCTTACACACCGCAATATGTCGTGTCCAAATCGCGTTTAACCAGTTGATCAGGTTCTGCATGAAGTTTGGAGGAGGCGGGCATGTTGAGCCGGCCGGTGGAGCTTCATGGTCCTGGCAACTATGGTCGTAACACTGGACCTGCCCATATTGATGCGCTGTCTCGAAGTTCTGTTGAAAGCCCTATGTTGAGAGAAGTGAATCGTGAATGAATTCAACAATGACGTGCTGCCTTGTATACATGACCTTCACCATTCTCGTATCGATTGGTACCTTCTTCTCGTGAGGCGAATTCCGACATCAGCTGGATTTGCCAGCCTCAGCTGGCTTCTGTAGTGCCGAAAGGGCCATCGTTACTCGATCACTGGTGAGATCTGACCAGTGCAAGTCTGCGCGATCGACATTTCGAAGCGACAGCAAGCGATGAGCGGTCACTATGGACTTTATATCACATCGAATGCAATAATAGCCCCATCTCAGGTGATGTTCTCAACGCCATCACGGCTCCAGGCTTGATCCGAACAAGAGGCTTTCCTTGCGCGTCGATCTCGTGTATTGAGATTCTCGAATTGAGCCCGAAGGGTCGGTGGAAGCTTCTGCAAACATTTGCTTCTTGTTCCAGACTTGAACAAACAGCGAATTAGTACGAATGCTCGCAAAATGTCGACCTGCAGTGACAGCAGAAGGTCCTGCAAGATAGTGCACAATTGTGATGGGACATGACTCTTTTCAAACAAACATATATGCTCGATGGCAGGTCAGGCAAGGTCAGGAAATGAGAGCTATGACACACGGATTGGTCGCGGTATGCTGACACAAGCTTAGCTAGCACCTTAAGCTATACAGAGATTGCAGGGCTTGAGTGAGTCTCCGGAAGTGGTCTTGATCCGTCAACATGAGCTCCAAGTCGACTCAGAGGTCGAGATCTGATGTCTCGAGCCAGCCTTCGAAGGTCATCGGCCTTTGTCTGGCTTGCGTCGAGTTTTATTGCCAGCAGCTTCTGCCAGAGCTCAATGATTAGCTGTTCGGCGACCTTCCGGCACGGTCTGAGCGACAGAATCACCACAGGCGCCAGCGGCGGCGTCAGCGTCTGTACCGAGTTTGCGGCGTCGCTGAACGCAACCTGTGCCAAGTCCAAGGCTGAGGGATCATCGGCCAGACAGAATTCGAGGTCGATTTGCTTCTCAGCCGCTAGTTCTATTGTTTGCTCAATGAGTGCCATGACACCCATGGCACCACTCAGAATGAAATCGGGTTGATGGTTTTCGCGACCATATTGGCTTGCGTTGCGGACTTTTGCTGCATATAGCGATGACGGAGCACCGCGTTATTTGGACGACCCCATAGAGGCTGCCGGCTTGAGAAAAGGGGCAAGGCTGAGGCTTGAGACGATGACAGTGCAGACAGCCTTGTTCGAAGTGTGGTGGTAAGTTTTTGCCTGAACGCCGAGTGGTGCCGCGGACAAGGCTGATCGCAGGTGTTGTCCGCTAGTCGGTCACCTGCTGACAGCTAGATCCATGAAAAAGCTGCTTTAGATCGTAGAGAATGTCTGTTATTGTGGCCTGCATCCACCAAACTCACCCAGGCCAGGGAATGGAAATGAACAACATAGCCAGCGAGTCTGAGGCCAGAACGTCGACGACAGCTGCACCGCAAGAACGCCAGACATGGACGACGAAGGGGTATCCGAGGCTGGCGCAACTGATGGGCGCATACAGCGAAGTGGCCATCGTTCGACGATTTGGAACACTGAACGCGCTAAACCTGCTGAGTTTACAAGCCGAACTGATGGACCTCGAGGAACAATACAAAGAGTGTGTAGAAGAAGCCAACGATTCAGAAGACCCCGAAACGCGGAATCTGTCAGAGGACTTTTATGAGCTCCATCGATCCAGCAGTGACCAGCGGCAACTCTTGCAGGAGAAGATACGACCCAAGCTTCGCGAGTACAGTATGAAATCATGGATGAACCGTGGCAAGTCGTTTGGAAACTGACTGTTGTAGACGACGTTCTGCACCAGCTCTGCAATATCGAAAAGCTTCGAAAACCAGACGAGCACAACTTGAAGACCCTGCGAGACTGGCTGGTAGGCGAGAAGGAAGGAAACCTCTTCCTGAAAGGCGGCGAGCTCGAAACCTGGGACAAGGCCTACTCGAAAGACTTTGTCACCATCGACAGCGGTTCCGACGACAAGTCCGCAATCCCGAAATGGCTGAATCCGAAACTCGTCCATTGGTACTACCGATGGAGACCCCCGCGAAAGGACCCCAAGTACATTGACCTCGAGAGCGGACGAGTGCACGATACGGACGAGTCGACGTTCGTTCAGTTTTGTCGCGTTGCGGGTCGGGTACTCGCTACGGTCATAGCTTCATTGTGTCCTGCTCTGGCGATATACGCCTTGTATGCGGTCCAATTTACGCAGACGAGGATCGGTATGACGATCGGGTTTACGGCTGTGTTTTGCTTGTGCTTGGCGACTTTCACCAAGGCTACGATGAAGGAGATTTATATGGCTGCGGCGACGTTCGCTGCGGTGGAAGTCGTGTTCATTGGTAGTGCACTTCCAGGTCAAGGCGGGTGATCGAAAGTCGTGGTGCACGTACACGTTGACCGCTCCTGACTGTTGCTTCGATCACTACTATCGAAAGCATGAGAGCAAATGGTTAGCCGACGAATGCGCATAGCGATTCGCGTACGTCACCTCAGAGGGACGCTGGGAAGTACTCTAGCACCTATTCGAAGGGGTTTCTAGACCAGCGTATACATCACGACTTTGGAGCATTCACCTTGAGGTCCGGCAAATCCGATCTCAGGTGTCGATTGATGGTCTGCAGCAAGCAAAGCCGTAGCGAATTGAACATTATGGTATCCATGCCAACTTATTTCACTACACGATTTTCCATATCCCACCCAGTGCCATGAGATGATCGTCTGCTGCCAAAATTCACCTTCGCTCACTCCATGCCATTTATCGCCCATCTGTTGTCGAAAAGTTCTAGCCTATGTCTTGCTGTTTCAGAAGTCTCGTTAGAGCCCGTCAAAGTCGTCGCATGCATGCCTTTCATGTCTCATTATACCTCTCCATAGTCTGCTCCAACGGTACGCGCCTTTCAAACTTTGCAATCTCCCGCCCGAACATCCTCGCCCCTTTCTGCGACGGCCACAGTCGTCGTCGTCGTCCATCTCACAACAGTTGTGACCACGATCGGGCTCAACATCGGCTCGTTTTGGAAAGATGACATCCCAGCCGGTTGACCCGTTGTCGGTCCAATCTGGCTGGTAGATAGCGAAGGAAGTGGTGGACCGGACCCAGGACTCATCGGTGTACTCGGCTGTGTGTTCGTGCCATTCCCGTCTCCATCACTGTCTGCATTACACAGCGTGTATAGCAAACTCGTGCCCATCGGACACTCGTGCGTGGCCTCGTCGTCATCACTTTTGTTATAGGCTTCCAGACAGATCTCGTCCTGCGGGCAGCTCACAGTCTGGCATGTGCCATACGACTGCCCGCCATTGCTAAGTTGTGGTACTATCTCCTCTCCATCGTCGTCAAAAGGTTGGCCATTGACATGGCTCAGATCCCAGAAGATTCCCTGATATGGTCCAGAGGGCACCAAAGTGTATTCAAGCTGTGAAATGCGGCCACCAAGTGTGTTGGTTCTTGATATCTTGAGAGAGATGCCGCCTGATGCACGCTGTTGATACTGGTGGGTATAGTCGCCTCCGCGGGGTGAAATGGTCTCACAGGGACCAGCTGTGTCTGCAACTTCCCAGAGATAAACAGGAAATGCACAGTTGTTGACCACCGTGGCAGCGGCTGCTGATGCTGACGACTCTCGTAGTTCCGATATCGGGGTCGATAAAATTGCTGCTGCTGTGTTCAAGTTACCATCAGTAGACACCGGAGAAGACGAAATAATCTGGGAGTAAATCAGCGCCACAAAGAAATGCAGTAGGGGAGGGGATCCTTGCCGGGAATACATAGCGCCTTGAACTGCCGCACCAACCCTTGTTGCTTCGACACTCAACTGCAACGCCAAATCGTTTACTAGGTCGATGGAGAGCCAAAGTAGACACGGGGAACTGCCTTGTCCTAAGTATAGACTGGAAGCAAATGTCGTTGTCGGATCGAGTCCGTTGCCTGGCCTGCGTGTTTGAGGTTGCCGAAGTTCTAGAAATCAGTATGCAATTGGATCGAAAGGGATGCGACACGTGTCATTGTGTCAAGCTGGAGTCAAATTTGGAAAGAGAGCGCTCCACACGCCACGTTGAGCTTATATAAAAATCGATGCATGCTGTGCTCCCGTCATAGAACGAGCCCCTAGCAACGTGTAAGACACAGGAGCTGACCTGGCCATGCGATCTAAAGTAAAGATTTGGTGTGATGACTGCGGTCCATGACAAATTGCTCCTCGTAAACTCAGGAATGTGTGACCTCACGTGGTGTGAAGACGCAGGTCGCTGGACCCAATTTCCGGGGGCATCGTCCAATGTCCAGATGGTGGCGTGGGATGTCTCGGCGACAAGCTACAGATGCCCAAGTCGCATCCCGGGCAACGGCGAGAAGAGATAAAATAACAGGACACAGAAATGGGTATCAACAGACTCGGCTCTCTCGGAGATGGACCATGGGAGATCTCAATAGCCGCTTTCCCAGCCTAGGCGGGGAAACTTGAGGATCATTTCGGTCAATCTGGTAAACGAACAAATGCAGAGATGCATAGTGACGCGTCGTGGGAAGATCAGGGATCACCGTCACGCTACATGCAGGTACGTCGAACGAAGTAAGAGAAAGTAAGGTACCTACCGGCCTCGCGGAGCCGCAAAGGCATGTCTGGTTTATTTGAGACACGGTGGATGTCGATTCTGACCAGGCCAACACGAGACTTGTGTCCATTTGGTGTCAGCATGCGTCTAAGAAGTTCGACAATCTTCGGATTGAAGTTCAGCTCCGTGTCCAAAAGCAGGTTCCTATGTCGTGAGTGTGGTGGTTGAGGATACCTACGTGAAGCATTGGACGAAGCTCCCTGACTGGGCTCCGCTTGGCATGCGCTACCACCATCCGCCCACCAGAAGTTTGCAATCCACTTCTCCTTCCTGCACCCTGCCCAAGGTAGATCCAAACAGAAAACTTCCGCTCCGTTGATGGCGCAATGGGTTCCAAGACACCTCAAGGCGAACACGAGGGGCACCAAGGTAAGTAGCCCGCGTCCAGAGTCTACTAGACCTGCTGACCTCATTAGGCCACCCCGCAAGCTCCAGCATTTCGAATGGTGCAGGCGGACAGCCCCGCGGTTCACAGTTATCTCGCCATGGCGACGACTGCTTGGGAGACAGTGATAGTGATGATGATGGAGACGGTGACGGTGATCAAGTAGACCAGGGTGCAGCGTCGGTCGAGACCGGCAATGGAAAAAAGAAACGCAAGAGGCGGAACAAGAAGAAGGCCAAGGGCCCTGCCAAACAGTCCTCGCCACCGAGAATCCCACTAGATGAGCTGTTCCCGAAAGGAGACTTTCCGGCAGGCGAGCTCCAAAGCTACAAAGGCGCACTTGACAACACCACAGCGCGAACGACGGCGCTGGAGAGTCGAGCCAACGACCGCCAAGTTTACTGGGAGGATGAAGGGTTTCTCCGAGACTACCGCAAAGCCGCTGAGATCCATCGTCAAGTTCGCCAGTGGGCGCAAGAGAATGTCATCAAACCAGGCAAAACGACACTGGACATTGCCGAAGGCGTTGAGGACGGCGTCAGGGCCTTGCTAGGTAACACTGGCTTGGATCCTGGCGCGTGCCGCAAGTCTGGCATGGGATTTCCGACTGGCGTTTGCATCAACCACGAGGTCGCGCATTATACACCGAATCCAGGCCAGAAGGTGGCCACAATCAAGCAGAGCGATGTCGTCACTGTTGACTTTGGCGTCCACATCGACGGATGGATAGTGGACAGCGCGTTCACCGTCGCCTTCGACCCGACATATGACAATCTGCTTGCGGCCGTCAAAGATGCGACCAACACCGGCATCAGAACTGCCGGCATCGACGTTCGCATTAGCGATGTCAGTGCTGCAATCCAAGAGACGATGGAGAGCTATGAAGTGGAGATTGGCGGCAAGACATATCGCGTCAGGCCGGTGCGGAACATCACCGGTCACAATATTGTTCAGAACCACATTCATGGTGGAAAATCCATCCCATTCGTGAAGAATTCTGATCAGACTAAGATGGAAGAGGGAGAGGTGTTTGCTATCGAAACCTTTGGCTCCACTGGACGCGGCTCTGTGGTCGACGATGTCGGGGTGTACGGATACTCGCTCAACGAGGACCGTCCACTCAGTATGCCGGTGTCGCTGGCGTCTGCCAAGCGTTTGCATAAGACCATCAGAGAGAACTTTGGCACGATTCCATTTTGTCGCCGCTATGTCGATCGTCTGGGTGTGGATCGATACCTGGCTGGGATGAATTGCCTGGTTTCGAATGGTATTGTCCAAGAATACGGACCACTTACGGACATCAAAGGATCGTATTCGGCGCAGTTCGAACATACGTTCATTCAGCGCGAAACGCACAAGGAGATCTTGAGTCGTGGAAGCGACTATTGATCTGTGCCGGGACCTGTCTTGTAAGAGACAGCAAGTTGCAGTCTATACCTTGGGGGGGGGGTTTTTCTTCTTCCTACGAGAAGTTGTTTCCCAGCACCGTGACGCAAATGCGAAGGATTCAAGACTAGCCTACCATCATTTGAAAACATTCTAGGATCTCGTGAAATTGTATTTGTGTCTTGATGTGCACGGGCCTCGGTGAGATCGATAATCAGCCGACCAGCAAGAATCTTGACAGTTATTGATAGAGCGTTCATAAGTCACTGCAACAGGGCAACTCTGATGTAACATGATGCCGTTGCCACAAGGCTTTGCTCATGATCAAGCATAATATAAGTACAATGTTGTGCATTCATTGCTGGCAGGTATCCATCAAGGTCGGACTCTCGGTCTTCCGCAGGAGATGCCGAGGCCAAAGCCGCGAATTGACATTCACCGAGACTTTCTTAGGACATAGTCATATGTATCGACTCAGACAATAGGACCTCAGGACCGAAAGCCATTGGTCGTGAAGCCAGACGCGGCGTGACGACACTGATGGCTATGTTATTCCTTTTTGTCCAACATAGGGGAAATATGAGGATGACCACCCATTCAGGAGCTGGAAGTTGGGGACGAACTGAGATACTCAAGCTGTCTAGGGTTAATTGGCCACCTTGTAATTGGTCGGTATTGCTCGTCTCAGTAGTCTGAATGGCTTCAACCACGATCTAACACCTGTACAGGCTTATCGATTAGTCAGTGGTCGTGCACGTCTTAGCTTGGTCACGGTGCACTCTCTCCGCCAATCATAACGTGGCTAATTAAACCCAGACACATTTAGTAGAGATGGCGTCTTTCTCGTTGATATTGCCACATCGTCTGTTGCAGATCTTGCAAGCTAAGTACGTTTTGTGCCGAGGGGACAAGCCAAAACAATATAAACTTTCATGAATCAGCCGTAGGGTGTGAATTCGGCGCCACTATTCTGCACCATCAGACCCTGGCCAAGACCCCGGTTCCACCATACCAGGGTCCAGGATCATCTTGGCCCGACAACAGTGACTGAACAGGATCCGACGTCTCATGTGCCCACGAATGTGCTGACGGATGCTGTGCGGTTCGTAAGCAAAGCGCGCACCAGGCGTCGTCGTCGGTGGCAGACAACAAGGACAAAGCGTCAAGAAGAGACGAGAAAGAGAGTATTGATGCTGACATGCTGTCACAATTCATCGACTTCATGGGCCAAGGTTGCATTAACGTGGAAGGGTGGGCATGAACTATGGGTCGAGTGAACGGCGACGGTAGCTGTTTCGTTTCGTTTTCGTCGTCGTGCCGGCCCTTTCTGCAGTGGGACGCCGCCAATCCCAACTCGGCCTCGTCTTAAGCCTTGGACCCCCCAATATTAGCTTCATTCTTCCCTAGACCGACTGGCCTCCCTCTGCATTACTCTCGCCGCTCGCTCCCATCAGTCCCCGCTTCCATCTCCCTCTTCTGCATAGCTGTCGCCGATTTGCGACTCGTTCTCGTGCTATTCCGAAGCGATGCGACACGCCTCGAGCCGTTGGTGACTACTGTGGTCGCTTTGTCCGCTGACAAACTCCAGCTGACGCCCGCCGAGGTTTATACGACCGAGCTGGCCGGGCCATCTGGCGTCTGAAAGACTAGGCTATACACCGCGCTGGTAGCGCTGCTGTTCGTCATGTCTTCTTCCAGCAATGCAACGACTGCGCACATGGCGACGACTACGGTAAAGGTTGGCGGAATGACATGCGGCGCCTGCACGGCGGCCGTCGAAGGCGGATTCAAGAACATGGCAGGAGTTGGAAGCGCGACAGTGAGCCTCATGACCGAACGGGCCGTCATTATCCACGATCCATCCATCGTCACTCCGCAGCAGATAGCAGAAACCATCGAAGACCGAGGTTTCGAGGCGGAAGTGGTGGACACGAAATCGCAGTCGACGAATGACAGCGCTGCAGAGGTCGCAAGCGGCGCAGGGCCGAAGATGGTCACAACAACACTTTCCGTCGAAGGCATGACTTGTGGCGCCTGCACGAGTGCTGTCGAAGGCGGCTTCAAGGACGTGCCGGGCGTGACGTCCTTCAGCGTCTCGTTGTTGTCCGAAAGAGCAGTGGTCGAACATGATCCAGAGACGATATCGCCCGAACAGATAGCCGAAATAATTGAGGATCGGGGATTCGATGCGAAGGTCCTGGAGACTATGGCAGCTACACCTGCGTCTGGGAGAGGCCACCAGAGGATGTCAAGCAAGGCGGACATTCTTTCAACGACGACAGTCTCCATCGAGGGGATGACTTGTGGTGCATGCACCTCGGCCGTGGAAGGTGGTTTCAAGAACCTGGATGGTGTGAACCAGTTCAACATCAGTCTGCTGGCAGAACGGGCCGTCATCATTCACGACACTGCAAAGCTCTCGACTGACAGGATTGTGGAAATCATAGACGAACGCGGGTTTGATGCCAAGGTTGTTTCGTCCACCACCGGTGTCGTGGAAGCTGCGAAAGGGACGACAACCTCTTCCTTGAGGATATTTGGTCTTCATCAGGATCAGGCATCGGCAGATTCCCTTCGGCAGTCAATACTGGACCTACCAGGTGTAACGTCCTGTGACATCAGCCTGTCCACATCGCGTGCCAACATCGCACACAACTCCACTCAGCTTGGTCTACGGGCACTGGTTGAACACATCGAAAGCCTCGGCTACAATGCGCTACTGTCCGAATCAGAAGACAACTCAGCTCAGCTCGAGTCTCTGGCCAAGACCAAGGAGATTCAGCAGTGGTACCGCGACTTCAAAGTCTCAGTATCCTTCGCCATTCCTGTCTTTTTCATCACCATGATATTTCCCATGTACATCAAGCCACTTGACTTCGGCTCCATTGAGCTGATCACAGGCCTCTGGCTAGGCGATGTGCTGGCATTGCTTTTGACGATACCCGTTCAATTTGGCATCGGGAAGAAGTTCTACATCTCATCCTATAAAAGTCTGAAGCACAGGTCGCCTACTATGGATGTGCTTGTTACCATGGGTACAAGCGCTGCATTCTTCTTCAGTTGCGGCGCCATGCTTGTGTCATTCTTCGACTCAAAACACACTAGACCAAGCACTGTTTTCGACACCAGCACCATGCTGATAACGTTCATCAGTCTGGGGCGATGGTTGGAGAATCGGGCAAAGGGTCAGACCTCGAAGGCTCTGTCCAATCTGATGTCTCTGGCACCTTCGATGGCTACCATCTATTCAGACCCGATCGCCGCCGAGAAGGCCGCAGAGCAATGGGACAGCCAGGACGAGAAGTCCGGCGCCGCTCCTTCAAGCCAAGCAGCCGAGGAAAAAGTCGTTCCTACCGAGCTTCTGCAGGTAGGGGACATCTGTGTCCTTCGTCCAGGGGACAAGGTTCCAGCCGACGGGACTGTTCTTCGAGGTCAGTCTTACGTGGACGAATCGATGGTTACTGGCGAAGCCGTGCCAATCAACAAGTTCAAAAACAGCTTGCTGATGGCTGGCACTGTCAATGGCGCTGGTAGACTCGACTTCAAGGTCACTCGAGCCGGTCGCGACACCCAGCTATCTCAAATTGTCAAGCTTGTCCAAGAGGCGCAGACAAGCCGTGCTCCTATCCAGCGCATGGCGGATGTTGTCGCCGGCTGGTTCGTGCCAACAATCCTGGGTCTAGGACTGCTGACCTTCTACACTTGGCTAATCCTTAGCCATGTTCTCGCGCACCCACCTGAGATCTTCCTCAAGCCTGAAAGCGGTGGCCGTATAATGGTCTGCATGAAGCTGTGTATCTCAGTCATTGTCTTCGCTTGTCCTTGCGCACTGGGTCTTAGCACCCCGACTGCTGTCATGGTCGGTACCGGTGTTGGCGCTCAGATGGGCGTCTTGTACAAGGGTGGTGCAGCATTGGAGACTGCTACACGAATTACACATATTGTTTTCGACAAAACCGGTACTCTGACCTTCGGAAAGATGTCTATTGCTCAAGTTGATCTTATCGATGCATGGTCTGGGTCCGCAAAGCGACTTTGGTGGTCTCTTGTGGCTCTCGCCGAGATGGGCAGCGAGCATCCCGTTGGAAAAGCTATTGTGGCCGGCGCACGAACAGAATTGGGCATCAGCAGTGACGGAATGGTCGAGGGCTCGATCGGAGATTTTCAAGCAAGCGTTGGCCAGGGAATTTCGGCATACGTGGAGCCGACTTCGAGTGACCGCCGTCGATACAACGTCTTAGTTGGCAACGCGACCTACCTTGAAACAAATGCCATTACCCTACCTCCCAATTTGGCGTCTTCGACAGCCTCTACATCATCAAAGCCGGCTGCCAAGCTCCCCGCCGGCACTACTCAGATTCACGTTGCCATCGATGGCAAATATACCGGCACTCTCTCCCTCGCCGACACTCTCAAACCTACCTCTCGCGCCGCCATCACTGCCCTACGTCGCATGGGCATCACCTCCTCCCTCGTAACTGGCGACACCCTCCCCACCGCCCTGTCGATCGCATCTGCCGTTGGAATCCCCGACGATCAAGTCCACGGCTCCATCTCACCCTCATCAAAACGCGAAATTATCCAAGAACTCAAAGCTCAAGGCCACACAGTTGCAATGGTTGGCGACGGCATCAACGACTCCCCTGCCCTTGCCTCCGCCGACGTCGGTATCGCCCTCGCAAGCGGCACGGACGTCGCCATGGAAGCCGCCGACCTTGTCCTCATGCGCGCAGATGACATGATCAACGTCCCCGCAGCGCTCTGTCTCGCCAGGACGATCTTCAACCGCATCAAGTTGAATCTCGGCTGGGCGTGTTTATACAATGTCATTGGTCTGCCGTTCGCGATGGGCTTCGGGCTGCCGGCGGGTCTGATGTTGCCGCCTATGGCTGCGGGTGCGGCGATGGCGGCCAGCAGCGTCAGCGTCGTGGGCAGTAGTCTGCTGCTCAAGCTCTGGAAGCGGCCTGCGTGGTTGAGTCCGGAGGCGCTGGGCGTGGAGGATGTGGGCGCTATGAAAGTTGCAGAGTTTGATGAGGAGATGGGCGACGTGCCCGTTGAAGCTGCTGCTTCGAGAAGAGAAGGTATCCTTTCGAGGATAAGCAGGCTTATTCCGGGCCGAGGCGAGGAGGCTGATAGAGGCGACTATGTTCCTCTTAGGAGTGGAGGTGGGAGAGGGAGGAAGGGTAGCAAGGCCGTGAGATTTGCCGATGACGTGTAAATGAAAGTTCTGATAGGTCCTTATTTGCCTGGTCTACAATCGTGAGCGAGGCGTTGGGTGTTTCGTGACGGGATTGAATATATTGGAAGATACCACACATGGATTTTCACATACTCTTGCTGAAACTCGTCCCCTTCCATTTTTGTGTGTGTAACCACATCCCGAAATCTCTAAAATGACGCAGACCCACGACTTTTAGGGCCACAGAACGGGGATTCCCACGACAGTACCTGCTTGCCCGCCACTGCATAAAGGTCCAAGGCAAGTCCTCGGCTGATGGGAAATCCGGCAACGAGACCACTTTCCTGATCATCCGCTCAGTGTAATCAGTACATCTACGGAACACCTGTTTTCGCTAATAGCTCACCGCCAGGGTCCCGCTTACTCAAAAAGAACAGGCTCGGAAACTCGCCACCGACTGAGCAAACACTTCGGCTGGAATGAAATGTAAAACAATGGTGCTTTCTAAACTCTTCGCTGTAGTAGGTCCAAATGCAGACTAGTAGATTTGACATCCTCAACATTTTCGGGAACGTTTTGTAAGCCTGTTTGCGAGCACACGCTGGCCATCTGCAGCTTCACCGTCTTGATAGTCCGTGCGCTGCATGAGGCGTGACCAGGCAAGTCGTGTTCTGTCGAATCAAGACTCATCCGGTGATGGTATCTGTTAGATTCCCTTGCAAAATGCTGGATACGGTCCAGTGACCCCCAACCCTCGATCTTTTGGAGCTCGTAAAAGAGAAAGAAAAAAGCAGAGAAAAAGAGGAGGGTCCTCCTTGCCATTTGGAAGCCCGTGCATCGTGAGAGGCATAATTTGGCAGGTCGCGAAAGGCCAGCGGAACGCTCGTCTGCTGACCGACTTTGCATAATTCCCTGACAGATCGCTAGATGCCATCACACCTGCTCAGATAAAGTGTGTAGCTAGCCCTGCTCATACTTCCGAGTGACCTCACTTTCACAAATCCCTCAGACGGACAACCTGTGGTGGGCTGATAGAAGTGTTGAAGGGACACTTAAGCACGTACATTCCTAAATAGGTCCGTTGACACTTTTGAGCCTCCGTATCCTACTAGCATTGCTAGTAGCTGAAGACATGCCTTTACTACCACCTGCTGATATACCTGCAGAAGTCGTAATCGAAGAAGGTAGCAGGATAATCGTACAGCGACATCTATCCGCTCGCCTTGAACCTGCCTCTCCTTAGCTCCCATGTATCTAGCACGCAGCCCAGCTGGCGCTGCCACAATGTCATATACGCCATGTCGATATGGGCGATGAGGACATTGCCGTGTGAGAAGTAGCCTGAAGAGTTGCAAACGGCCGGAGCATCATGTTCCGAAAATCGTAGGTGGCCACATGAGAAAGTGAACAGGTGCCAATGGAATGAGATGGCAGCTCATAGAAAGCGGCCGCAGGATCCTGCGCAGGCTGCCTCGATCGCATGCTGCTGATGCACAAGCGACCAAAGCCAGCCCAGTGTAGCTCAACCCTCAGCGCCCTTGCGAAGCCAAAGCCGCTGGCCAGTTCTCAAATTTGAGAGTAAGTGCAGGCAACGTGCACAGCGAAACGTGCTTGTCGGATTATAAACCGCGAGATCGGGTTCTTCCGCCGACGTTCTGACCCCACGAACGTCATCCAAGCGACGCCAGGAACAAGCACGACGACTTCCAGCCTGACCTCCAACCTTACTCAGTCATTATTGCCCTGACAGACCATACCATCATCCCTTTTTGCCCAGCTCACTCTGCTCTGATCGGCGTTGACTGCAAGCACCACTTTTTGAGATCGTCACAAGTCATCGACTGCCCGCATTTCGCCACACGACAACAGCTTCGTCAACACTACCATTCTCCTTAGCTCCTTCGACCATACCAAGACCGCAGGATCAGTCGACGACAGTCGCACGCATTCATCATGGCGGACGAAGCCTCCACCGAAGATCAGCCCATCACCTTTCACATCAAAACGGCTGGCGATGCGAAGTTCAGCGTAACCGTACCCCTCACCATGACAGTCCAGAGCCTCAAGGAACTCCTCTCATCAGACAACTACGCCAAGATAGCACCCGAGCGACAACGTCTGATCTACTCCGGCCGCGTCCTGAAAGACCCAGATACACTGGCAAGCTACAAGATCAAGGAAAACAATACAGTACATTTGGTCAAGGCGGCGGAAAGCAATGTGCGGAACCAGCCTGGTAACCAGGGAGCATCGACAGCATCGGGCTCTGGTGCAGGTGGAAATACTAGCGGAAACTCACAAATGCCTAACATGGCGACTGGAACGGGGGCCAACAACCTGTTGGCGGGCCTCACGGGCGCGCGGTTTGCCGGTCTCGCACAGTTGCCGAACCAGAGCATGTTCGGGCCAGATGGAGGTATGGGTCCGCCACCGGATCCAGAAGAGCAACTTAGGCAGTTGGAGAACCCGGCGTTCAGACAACAGCTGAGCGAGATGTTGAACAACCCGGCGGTCCTTGACGAGATGATAAGATCGAGTCCCATGTTGAGAGATATGCCGGGGGCTAGACAAATGCTGCAGAGTCCGATGTTCAGGCAGATGATGACGGATCCGCAGTTAATCAGACAACAGATGCAGATGATGCGCTCGATGGGACAGGGCCAGGGGACTCAGAGCAGCTTCGCAGTACCCGGCGGCGTTGAAGGAGGGGAGGGAACAGGTCAGAATCAGCAGACGGGAGGCACATCAAGTCCGCCACCGAACCCATTCGCCATGTTTGGCCAGCCGGGAGCAGGCGGTATGGCTGGCAACCCATTCGCTGCTTTGCTCGGCGGTCAGCCACCAGCAACCGGCGAGGGTGGTGATGCCAATCGCGGCAACACAGGCTCCCCATCCGCCCAGAACCCGTTCGGCTCACCGTTCGGCGGAAATCCTATGATGCAGAACATGACCAGGAACCTCATGCAAAACCCAGAACTCATGCAGCAGTTGACGCAAGCAATGTTCGCTCCTGCAGGAGGCGAGCAGGCCGGAAGTAATACCGAAGGACAAAACAGAGAAGGCGGTGACGCAGCAGCAGCAGGAGGAGGAGGAGGACAGACCGGTCAGGGTGTCGCCACAAACCCATTCGCAGCATTGTTCGGTGGTGCTGGTGGTGCTGGAGGTGCCAACCCCTTCGCCGGTGGTGCAAATCCTTTCGCTGGCTTCGATGCTTTCCAGGGCGCGTTTGGTGCTCCGCCAGCTGGCCCACCTGACAATAGGCCGCCGGAGGAAAGATATGCTGATCAGTTACGGCAACTTAACGACATGGGCTTCTACGATTTTGAGAGGAACATCGAGGCCTTGCGTCGAAGCGGAGGAAGTGTACAAGGTGCTGTGAACTACTTACTAGGTGGCTGAACCATGAGTCGAGCGATGCATCACCCGTTATCCTGACAGCTCCAAGGTCCAAAAGACCAAGCAATACACGAATGGCCTCAATCTGGCATCCTCTGATCAAAGGGATAAGGCCATGACCACTCTGTCCTGAGACCTCCCTCGCCTGACTTGAGTGCTGGGGCTGGGTTTTATTCAGGCCAATGAATGCTACCATATATCATGTCACCGCACGGCAATTTCCTCTCCAGAAATAGCTGTGACACTGCTTTGCCCTCCAAAGATTTGAGATGGCCTCTGTTTGTGACTTTGACAAATCAAGAGATCTTGACCTATGGGCGGCCGATGCCAAACCACAGTTTCAGGTGAAACTGCGACCTTTGACAGCTACCTTTGGTAGTAGACGGCGGCAATACCCCAAAAGATAGAAACGCACCAGTGTATAGCAATTGATAGGATCTGTTTCTTTTCGATACGTTCGCTTCGCATTCGATTGGGCTGACGCGATGCGCGCGCTTCCGCGTTTGTAGTCTTAGCACTCCTGCGGCATCCGATGCTTCATCCATCACTGCCAAAGTATTTGCTCAAGTGCTTGCTGTGAGATCCGGCGGAGCGAATCCGCTAGTACCGCTAAAAGAGGCCGTGAACACCCGCTGAGGAACAATGTCTGTACGAATACGGTCACCCGGTGCACTTCATGCTGATTTACTGACTTCAGTCATGCCTACGTGATGAACGAATATGATTGCCAAATGCAGTCAAAACCTCCGGTGAACAC
Organism: Cyanodermella asteris; assembly: GCA_900618795.1. Lineage (NCBI taxonomy): Eukaryota > Fungi > Ascomycota > Lecanoromycetes > Ostropales > Stictidaceae > Cyanodermella > Cyanodermella asteris. The sequence continues at coordinate 144,463 of UYJD01000004.1, read as the reverse complement.
GCATGTTTCGGCACAAAAACAGCAACGAAGCGCAAATTCGCCAGATTCGCAACGTCGCATCCGCCGCACACGCGCTGAACATCGTAACATCCGCCAACGCTTGTTTCAGCTCTCCGCATCTAGGTCATATAAATAAATTCCGCAACAAAACGCGCATCGCCACAAAAAGCACCTCCCCAGATTGTGACTCCGTCCGAACGGTAGCAATAGCCGGGTGCCAGCGTATGCCGATGCATCCTAACTCCACCTCATTATTGAAAACAGAGACGCTGATCCGGCACCATTGTTTTCCGTCCGGCATGCAACCACCTTCCGTGCCATTTTGGGAGTCCAGGTGCCGGAGTCTTGGGCCCACCAGCGGCGCCCGCGGTGATGATGGCTGAGTTCCATAAAGTGCTGACGCTTGAGTCAACGTGAGCGGTTGAGACATGTTGGCCGCCAATGCTTGGGGTTTTGTTGACCGTGTATGCGGCCGTGCTCACGCGCGACGGTCAACACTGCGTTGCTGCGCGTATGACGGCGTCCAGAGCATCGTCGACAACGTTCTTGCGGAAGCCGGGCGCGCGACCGAGACACATCGCGCCGTTCTCGAGAACTGTTTTGTACGAGTCAGTACAGTTGCTTGCAAGGTCTTGAAAGTGGGAGGAAACAGTATCTCGAGCGTGAATTCCGGAGAACAGACGCCAACAGACGCAATCAAGTGAAACGCGTAACAAGATAATCGTCCATGACAATGCATATGAAAGTAATGACATGGGAGAAGAGGTTGAGTCCCTTCTGAGAGGTCCAAGGCTCGCAATCAAAACCTAGCGTGACAAAGATGATTACAAGTACATTCTCCAACTCTCCAGGAATTGAATGGCATAGTGTTATAAGTGGAGTAAACTTACGATGCATCAGCGCGTCCAAGTCGATCGTAACCGTCCGTTTCAGGCTCGTTGGTTTGAAAGGCCCAGACCTCGGTGCGCGCTCCTGCGCAGGGTCAAGAATACTGCTAATTCCAAGCTCATCGCCGATGGTCCCAAACATGTTTAGATTGCCAGCAGTAGTTTCGACGAGATTGTTCACAGCAGACTGCGGCTCTGCTCTTGTCGCAGATGTTGCGTTGAGATAGGGATCATCGGGACCGGTTGCGTCTTGATTTAGCATGCTCCAGTCACCGAGATTTGCCCAGTCAATGTCCTCAAGATTGGGACTACTACTGTCACTGTGCGTCGCATTTTCGTTGGAGAGAGGTACGTCTATAAAGGCCTCTATGGGGGGAGCCGGTGCCGTGGGTGTCGTTGACATCACTGATCTATCTTCAACGTCGACTTCGATCGTCGCTGCGGAGGAGAACTCGTTGAATTTGACGCCCCGTCCGCGGAGGTACATCTCGGTATCGTACGTATCGAACCAGGGCACATCTTTGGAAAATTGCTGCTTCAATATGGACTCCGGGAGATCGCTCTGCTTGACGGCAGAATATTTGTAAATGTTGTATGGGTAAAGTGCCTTTTGTGATTCGGGGAGGCCGGCATCTTCAGGTATTCTGAATTGTTTGGGAAACTCGCTCATGAATTCTGGTCGAGCATAATGAGTGCCTGCATTCCCTATCGGAAATATGCCTGGGTCCGGAGGTCTATTCAAGCCCTTGGTCTTAGCGTCGGCCTGAAGGTATCCGATGACGCTCTTGAGAATGCTTTCCCGGTCGCGAAAGTGGAGGGACCAGCGGAATTTCTTGTATACTTCCTCCTTGTTTCTTCGTGGGTCTGCTAGCAAGCGGAAGCAACACTCCATACAGAAGTGGAACAGTCGCCGTGCGAAGCTCGACCCCTCGTTTCGGTACCCACTCGGACCAGCAAGCTGAGCGGTGTTGAGCCAGTTGCTGCTGTGAAGCACTGCCATTCCCGACTTGCCATCTCGGAAAACGTGGTCAGGGACAGTATTCTTGCGGCGTTTGAGCGGTCGGCCAAACTGTGAAGTGAATGTGATTAGCTCGAGTGCGAGCCGCGATGGTAAGAAAATTGATCGATTTGGTAGAAATGACAGTCGGGTGCATGCGCCCAAGCTGGAGGGACCCGACCATAAGTCTGCAGCCAAGCATGGAGACAGATACACTCGTTGCCTAAGAATTGCTCTGAAGGCCTGAATGGCGGATTTGCTGCGTACAGCATGTTCTTGCGTGGCCTGTCAGCCACCACAACACCGCGCGACCCCAAACAGAGCGTGCCAAGGAAACTCGAAGACACGGATGTAAGGGGCTAGAGAAGGGGACCTTACCTGTGCTGCCTGTGTCGGTGATGACATACCAGAACCAACGAAGGGGTTGGTCTCAATCGAAGAGTGCGCGCTAAAAGCGTAGCCTAGAGTGTCCGACGGCTGAAGAGAGGTGCCAGACCTGAGACTGTGCTGTCGCCGTGTCTCGTCGCTTTCGAAGATGTTACCCTGCGGGTTCGGAGATGCACTAGCTCGAATGCGCCTCCGCTCGCCAACTTTCTCTCCGTCAGGGTCCACTCCGGCCTGATGCATTGCAGTATTGAGCTCATCTCTCACTTGATTGAGGTCTTGGACCCATCTGGCATCGGTTGGGGAGACCTGCTGCATCGCGACAGCGTCATGGTAGCTACTGAAGATGCTGTACATGTCTCCGAGGGCTCGCTCGAGGTTGGCGGTTTTCTTCTCCAGGTCGGCTATGGTGGTTTCCTTGCGCTCCCGGTAGGCTCGTTGTGCGAGTCTGAGCTGGGTCCGACGACGTTCAACAGCATCGCCGTCCTGAGTCGTCTTCTTCCGGCCCGACTTCTTCTTGTTGGACGAGGCAGCCTCGTCGCTGGTGTCCCTAGGTTTGGGTGGTGGGGATAGGCTCGGTGCATTCATTTCAAGTTTCTTAGTTGCGTCAGTTGAGGTTGTGGGGTTAGTTTGGGCTTGTTCTGCTGAGATTTTTGGAAAACATGCTAGAAGACAGAGATATACATTGACTCAAAGATGCAGGTGCAGACGGCGGGCGATGTAAGAAGACTGCCATGGCTAAAAATGATACTCATCGTCCCAAGCTAGAGCAAAGCCAAAGCCTCCTGTTTATCGTGTGGTACCGTAGCGGTCGAATGGGCGAACAGCTGCCGGTGGCCGATCGGTACCAACGTTCAGGCGCCTATGTTGGTGCAGCTGAGGGTGTGCTTCGAAACAAACGATGGCAGTGATACGGCACGAAACAGGTTCCAGACAGAGTATATGCGCAGTGAAGGAAGTGACACTGAGTTCAGCTGGAAGGAGCTGACCTACCAGGTGACGTTATTCTAGCGGTGCCATTGAGGCTCTAAGTCTTCAAGGTCGCCCGTGCAGCTGCTCACGTAACTGGGTCTGCTGAAAAAGCTTTTCGAATATTATCAAGCGGGGGAGAGATCCTTCGGGCTGTCAGAGACGCTGTACGACGTGCTAGCTATCGGCGGCGACAGGTGGCGGTAGGGACCACTTGTGCGCTGTGGTGGCCTGGCGAAGGTGGGCAGATGGACGGGAAGGAAATAGATGTTTAGTCAACGCCGAGTTCAGCGCGCCGAGCTCACGATGCTGTTGGCAGAGGACAGCGGGGGCGAAGTCAGCACTACTACCTACTAGTACTTACGAGAGACGTGCTGACGGCTTCGTCGCAGGGTGCACGTGATCTGCGAGTGTCTGATGCGTCTTGGCCAAGGGTGACCTGATGCTTCTTCTACAGGGTTACACCTGACGGAATTGTGCCCATAACGACATAACATCATCCACTGCCATTTTCTTCAAACACCTCAGCCGCAAACTGCCGCTTTTCTGTAGTGGATACCATGCTTCAACACTGGTTCTAGCTTACAGGTCTCGGTGAGCGATAAGCCCATCAACTCTTTCACTCTCCACGCTTGCCATGCTTGGCCGTGCTCCTTCTTCCGCCCAATCCCAAGACTGGGCCTTCACCCCAACCCAAACGCCTGGCGCTTGAAACATTTGTGAAATGTGTACCGCCCGCGCTAAGCATTGTATTTGTCGTCAGTGTCATGATTGTACACGCATTGATTGGCCGGAGGCGATCTCGCCCATTATACCGATGTCTTTGATAGTGTGGCGGAACTCTGCTTGGACACCTTCAGTCCTAGCTGAGGGCTGAGCTTTTCTTGACGAGTGCTTGTTGCGACTCTCTGTTGGACCTGTATGATCTTTCGACCTCCAGGAAAAGCTGGTTGGGCTTAGGTCTCGATGCCACCCGCCTCCTCTCTTTCCTTAAATATTCGCCCAACGTCTTTCTTTTCTGACATGCCCGAGGTCTCATTGTCCTCCTCAGCGAGGCTCAGCGCAATCCAGCCACGAATATCACGACTTTTGAGCAAGATCCTCTCGTCTTGTTTGAGAATCGCCACGCCTGGCGCCAAGGTTTCCGAACTACTGCTCCTGCGCGGCGCCTTGGTCTTTCCCGACTGCATGTCATGCGATTTTTGTAGCTCAGCGTCACGAGCTTGGACGATTTCCATGTCCGCCTTGCACGTGTCCGCTAGCTCTGCACCGTTGTTTCGCCAGACTTCCAAGATAGCTCGGACGTTCAGCTTAACCGTGCGTTCTGGTTCTTCTGCTTTGAAGGCCTTTTTGGCCACCCAGGGAAACAAGACGCCAAAGTCGGATTGGCTCAGGTGGGCGCTCTTGACCGGGTAGAAGACGTGTGGAGCCACAATCTTCACCATCTCTGTCGGTGTCCACCATTCCGGAAGCTTAGACGGGTCTGGTGATACCACCCGCTTGAGCTCGTTCAAGTTGTCATTCCATTTGTAGAATCCTTCGGACAGTATAGCAAGGATGACACTTCCGCCTGGTCCACCGTTTGTGTATGCTGGAATTGGCTGGTCGTGCAGCCATCGCGTTGTCGGATCCTGGGTAGGCAGCATCCAGCAGTCGAGAAGTGTCAAGTTTGTGTGTGGAGTAATCTGCTTGACGACTTGCGACTCTCGTGGTGGGGTGTAGAGAGGTTGATATGTATCCGGTGCCGTGGCCGGATCGTAGAATACCGATTCCACATACTGTAGGGCTGTCACAGCCCCAAAAGAATGCCCCGCAAAGTGGACAGATCCAGGATCATGCACGTTCAGCGAGTCCTTGAAATACGACAAGTCAAGGTGCGTCCCAGACTTGCTAGTCTCGGTTCGAAGCGCGTGGTTTGAAAAAGCAACGCCCTTGTCCAAGGCCTGGAGTAATGAGTAGGTCTCGCCCATTTCCCAGAGCCGTTGCCGGAGCTGCTGATTGCGTGCCTTTTGTGTTGCGCCGCAGTTTTCGTGTGGGATGGTTTGATAACGTACCGTATGCGAAACCTTGCTATCTGCGTCTCGAACGAAGGAGACCGGTGCACTGCCATCGCGATGCTCGGGAGCGATGACAACAACCCCGTGGCTGGCTAATGAGCCGCAAATGTGGCTATACATCTGTCTTGTCCCACCCAATCCATGCGAGAAGATCATGGTCGGCCATCTCTGTGTCGAGGTTGGTGCCCTCAAAAGAGGAGTGTCTTGATTGACGGGAATCTGGATATTGTACAAGTGTCGAGGGAAGAGAGAGATGAAGCTGGCTAACTTGGAAGAAGTGCCAAGAAATTCGAGATAAGCCGCGAAGTAGTCGGCTTGCGGATTGGGGTACCAATACGTCTTAGGCGGCGTCTTGACCGGATTCTGGCAGGGGTAGAATATTCGTGCGCTGAGAGTGGTGACTTGAGGATCCGGGCTAGGTATTGAGGGCGCCAATTCTCTCAGGGGTACTTCGAGATCGACTGTGCCGACCTTGTACGGCCCCGTGTAAGCCGGGAAGGCAGGTACAGGGCTGAAGGAGACCATGTTGGCGGTGATTCTAGGTAATGTACAGGGGGTATCAAGGTCGCTATGCTCGCACGCTTAGAAGTAGACGTTCAGAAGGCGTATACACGAAGAGAAGGATGACGGGTGGAAGGATGGATGGCAAAAGTGGTCGCGTGGGGAAGGAGGAGCCGGCAGATGGGATTTTGATATCACAGACGGAATAATGCGACAATGCCGGCGTCCACGACGCACGTGTGGGTTTTCCTCTTCCCGCGCTGGGATGACGTAGTGCGCCCGCTCTGATGTCAGGAACAAGAAAGCAGCGCCTGGGCCCAGCCCATGCCAATCGTCTTTGCTCTTTCACCTGTCACGCGACATGTAGACTTTTCTGCTCGATGCATATTTCACCCCAATCCGGTCGTTGGAATGTCAGCTTGGGCCTTACGAAAACTCACTCGAGAGGTGGTCTGCTCGCGCAGCGTCTTGTTCGGTCGGCATTGCGGACTTCCAGAGCTGCCGAACTACGAGTCTGAGACGAGCACAATGATAACTCCCTTGTGCAGACACGGACTGTGCCAGCATGGACCCGCATAGATGCGATTTGTCCTGAGCTTTTTCCATATCAAAATTGTTCGACTCGTACGTAGTTGCCACCATCCAGCACGGCCCAGGCAAAAGCGCGTTCAGCCAAAAACTAAGTCGTGATCGTAGACAGGTCGAGATGCTGACATTAAAGCAAGCAAAAAGTAATTTTGATGGTCAATCTTAGTAGACGAATGAGCACTGAACGAGCAAGACTAAGGTTTTCAACAGATGCTGCCAGATTTTGGTCGCGCGAAATTTTGTGAATAAAACCAATCGACCAACGATGAATCGACGAATGCAGTCAAACGCGCATCACATTCTAGAGCGCAAAGCAGGAGAAAGTATCCTTTCTTTTTTCTGTCATTGTGAATTGCAACGACGAGTACAATACTCTTGTATCAAACTATTCGCGTCTTTCAGGCACAAATGATGCATGCATGCTCGAGGAGATTGGCTGGGCGGCGGCGGGAGCCGGTTGTCGATCATCGGCACTTCGGGCCGCTGTAATGCCCTTCACCTCGTTCATCCCATCTCAGCTTGTTTAATTCTTCTCGGTCGAGGCACTTCTCGCGGTCTCCACGCCAAATCGCTCACCCAATACGACCCATTGTGCAATGACAAAGATCATACGCATCGCTTGAGGATCGTCTTCCACAAATGCCCTCCGCTCCAATCCTTTACACTTGTCCCAACTCACAAAGCCCAGCTTCGCCACACTCTCCTCCGAGACTAGCTCTCTCATCTTTTTGTGAAGAGGTCCGTTCTCGGGATACGTTGTGGGTGCACTATACGGATGTTTCTTGCGCTCATACAGCTCCTTAGTTATGAACGGCTTGCTGGCTTCTCGAAGAACCCACTTTTCAACGAACCGATCTTCTTCAGGAAGATACTTTATTTTCGTACTCGGAGGTAACTTATTGACAAACTCGGTGAAGTGATGATCCAGGAATGGAGGACGCGCCTCGATGCTGTGTGCCATTTCACTCTTGTCACCAAGGCAGCTTAGGAAGATGTTTGCCAGATTCGCCTTGGCTGCAACATACAATCCTGAGTGTAGCGGATGCCATTTGTCACTCATCAGGGCTCGTGCTGTGCCATCGACACTGTTGGCAATGGTCATTTGTGGGTCCACCGTCCCAAGCTCTGCGGTCCATGGCGCGAAGACGTCGGCCACGAAGCCGGCCAGTGAACTGACGGACGTGATGTCGTTGAGCATGCGGCGAGCGACTGATGGCCCGCGATTCACTACACCAGCACCAGTTTCCTCGTAGAACTACTTCTTCGCTGCTTCAATCTCCTCGTACTTCTTTTGCCGAAGCTCGTCCGGCATGGCAAGTGGCGAAACCGACCGATCTGGCTCGCGAAGGTAATCGGGCAGGAACAACGAATACCCAGCGAAGACTTCGTCAGCTCCCTCTCCAGTCAAGACGACTTTGAAACCATGTTCTTGTGGGACGGTGCTGAGACAGTACTTGCCGACATAATTCATGTCAGGGTTCTGGTGCTCAGCATGCCATGTTGCCTCTTCAAAATGATCAGCGAGTGCCTGCTCTCCCATGTGCTTCTTGTGGAATTTGACACCTAACCAATCTGCCGTGCGATTCGAGATCTCCGACTCATCAAAACCCGAGTCTGCATCGAACGCAATGCTGAAGCAGCTCACTCGGTCTGTCGCCTTGTCGCTGCCAACTCTCTGACCCTGCTCTTTGACCAGGTGCGTTACGATCCCGGCTAGCACGGAACTATCGATTCCGCCGGACAGGTAAATCCCAACCGGAACATCTGCTCTGAGTCGTATTCGCACAGCGTCGATCATCCGCTCACGTACAGCTTCAATCAAGTCCTGTTCAGACCGCGTGTCCAGTACCCTCTTGTCAGGAAAAGCCAAGTCCCAATACGGTCGGGTCTCAACGTCTCCAAACGACTGACACGTCAGGTAGTGAGCCGGTCGCAACGTCTGCACACCAGCGAATACCGTCCGTTGATCAGACCGCCATCCGCCGTCCATAACACTCCTGACGTCCCATCTCGGCTTCCAACCCAACGGCAGAAACGCTTTCATCTCGGCCGCCACCAGCAACCTCCCCTCGACCACAGTCCAAAACAACGGCTTCACGCCATAGCGATCCCTAGCCGCAAAGAAGAACTGTCGTCGAGAATCGTACAGGCACAAGGAGAATTCACCGCGCAAGTGCTGCAGCAACGACACGCCATACTCCTTGTAGAGGTAGACGACAATCTCACAGTCGCTGTTGCCTCGAAAGACGAAGCCTTTTGCTTCAAGATCCTTCTTGATACCTTCATAATCGTACAATTCGCCGTTGACGACGGCGTGGACGGTTTCTTCGGGATCGTGAAAGGGCTGGGCACCGCAGGATGATAAATCTACGATGGCGAGGCGGACGTGACCCAGAGCTAACGAACCTGGTTAGTAAACAACGGAACATGGTTGTTCGCTCACTGGGACAGAGTACCAACTCTGTTGTCATCACTAATCCATGTGCCGCGCGAGTCCGGCCCACGGTGCTTGATCAATTCGAGACTCGCATCGAGTTCTCTAGCATGCGGCCTTCGTGCTCTGCGGTCGAGGGTGACGATGGTACTTATTCCACACATCTTGCTACTAATGAGCCTGGGAATGAAACAACATCAAACTCAAAGAGAAACTCGCAAGGTCAATGCAAAGACATATGCACGAGCGATGGCGCCATTTTATGTCGCAAACGCAGCCACGGCTTTCGCGCCGGACAAGACCATGGAACAGCCTAACGTACGATAGGTAAATAAAGGGAACAGGCGTGCGTGCCCAACTTGACCTGAGCCGATGGAGGCTATCACGGCGTAGCGCCGGTAAATGGCTCGTTGATCATGACAATCTGGTAGAAATCCATCTCATGACGACATGAAGCAGTGTGGGCGAGATAAGGACGCATAAGGGCGGCATCGATGCTCCCAGATAGCTGCGGTTGGGTGGAGCTGCTCGCCGAAACCCCTCTGAAGAGGCTCTGAATGGTGGCCTACGCCGCCATCATGAAACGTACCTAGCAAGCATAATGGTGACTGAAATACAAGATTACTGATCGCAGCCAAACACTGACTTCTCCGTTTGTTTCTCATGATTGCTTGTAGTGGTCGTCACATAGAAGACTTCAGCTCACATCTTCGAGTCTTGGCTTTGCTGCTGCCCCTCGTTTGCTGCCTGCTGTGACATTTCATTTCCACTTTCAGCTTTGTGATTACGCGCGCTTGACGTGCTTGAATAAGTCCGCCAGCCCCAATAAACCGTACCCGGGCATTCGTGTTGAAAGTCGAGCTCGGCAAGTCTGCGTGCAATTGATGCATACATATAGTAAAAGCACAATGACCGACCCGGCACCGGCCGCAGAGCCAGAAATCCAGGTACGCGACCCAGCTGAGCAGATTAAATCGAAAACCATGCACAATTAAACCTCCCTTGCAAACTATCGCAAGATTCAGACTGACACTGTACAGGACAAAGGCAAGCAGCCCGCCCGTGAACTCGAACTCCCACCTCTCTCCGAACTCAACATCGACACCTCTGCGTCCGCAATCCCTACCTCCACCGACCAATTCATCCAACAATACATTTCCGGCCGCGATTCATTTCTCGAGCGCGACGACTCGACCCGCAGTGATGCCGCCTTTCGCGCTTCCATGACGCCCATGGGCCAAGAAGCCGCCAAAATAGTCTCTCGGATCCGCCAGCACGAGCACGCGACACTATGGACACCGGAAGCCGAATCCGAGTCCGGAGTCTACCCGGGTATGCCTTATTCTCTCGCGGTCGTGCGCGACAAAATGGACAAGAGTGTCCTGTGGGAGATTGTGCAGAAGATGCCAAAGGGGGCGTTGTTGCATGCGCATATGGATGCCATGTTCGACATTTCGTTTCTGGTTGGGGAGGCCTTGAGGGTTGAGGGTTTTGGGATGGTGAGTGATATGCCGTTGAAGGGAGAGCGAGCGCTTGAGGTGGCCAAATTCAAATTTCAGTTTGTGGAGAAGGGGCAGTTGACTGCGAACGTGTATGACGAGGGTTACGTGCCGGAGACCTGGATGTCGCTGAAGGAGGCTGCGAAGGGGTTTGTGCCGACTGCGTTGTATCCAGACTTCCTGACATGGATAGTTCATCGGACGACCATTCGGCCGGAGGAGACGTTGGATCCTGCTACGGGGACGGGCAAGATCTGGGTCAAATTCCGAAGCTGTTTCGCTTACTACAACTACTTCTTGTGCTATGAGCCCATATTCAGAGCTGCGCTCCGGAGACTATTCGCCGAGCTCGTTGAGGATGGCCTTAGATGGGTCGAGCTTCGCTGGTCGTTCCTCATCCCGTTCTTCCGAGAAGGCAGTACGGTGCCGGAAAAGGACCACATCCATTTCATGATCGCCTTTGACGAGGAGCTAGGCAACTTCCAGAACACGGAAGAAGGCCAGTACCTCTGGGGCGCAAGGTTCATCTGGACGGGTATCAGACGACTACCGCAGGAGACCCTCCGGCAAGGCATGCTGTCTTGCATCCAACACAAAGTCATGTTTCCGCATCTCATTGCCGCATACGATCTGGTCGGCCAGGAAGAGGATGGCGCAACATTGCTGGAGCTTCTGCCACTAATCTTCTGGTTCCGAAAAGCGTGCGCTCAGGCGCAGGTGACTATTCCGTTTGTGTTCCATGCCGGCGAGACTATTGAAACGGGTTCTTCCACGGCGAAGAACCTCTACGATGCGGTACTCCTGGGCACACGAAGGATAGGCCACGGGTATGCGCTCTACAAGCATCCGCTCTTACTGGAGACGGTCAAGACAAAGCACATTGCCATTGAATCTTGCCCTCTCAGTAACGAAGTCTTGAAACTGACCTCGAGTGTCGCAACACATTCTCTCCCGGCGCTGCTGGCGCGTGGCGTCAAATGCACAGTCTCGAACGACGACCCTGCGATTCTTGGTGGCCCGCACCGCGAAAGCAGGAACGGAAATAGCAGTGACTTTTGGTCAATTTTGCACGGTTGGGATGATCTGGGCTTGGCTGGGTTGGGCAGTTTGGCGGAGGAGAGTGTCCGGTACGCGCTGTTTGAAGTACCGGAAACGGTAGACGAGGACAACGACGCATGGCTGGCCGGCGTTCGAAAAGGCATCAACGGAACCGGTGTGCGAGCAGCGCGGATGCGCGAATGGCGAATGGAGTGGGAGGAATTCATGGAATGGATCGTGATCGAGTACGCCGCCGATTGGGCAACAGAAGAAGACGTACCAGACGTACCCAAAGAAGACTGAAGAAACATTGACTCCTAGACAACCTTGCACCCTGACCATATAGAGACACCCTGGCTCAACCCTCGGTGTCTCAAAAGCTCCATCTAATCAACCATAAATCTTCCAAATGTATCAAAATCTAACCTCCCACAAAAAAAAAACCGCCTCTCAAGCCTGAGCATCGTAGTCCGCTTCATCAAACATCTCCTCATCCTCATCCGCGCCCGCCATAATCTCCTTGTACCTCTCGTAACTAACCACCACTTCCCTCCCCTCCGCGAACCCGGGCTCCCCCTCCCCCAACGCCATAGCCCCCATCTCCGCGCCCAACGCATAACTCGCCGCAATCTCGAACCCACACCTCGCCGTGCGTGCCACCTTCACCTCCTCACCACCCTCACCCTCGTCCTCGTCCTCATCCGGGCCCTCGATCTGCACGACCCGCAGCATGTGATCTTCTTTGCTCTGCGCGTCCAGCACCATGAAGCACACGGCGGACATGAGGTCGTTTTCCGTGCTGTCGTTCTGCGAGACTTGGGTCGTGAAGGTGTGGACTAGAGCGGGGAGGCTGGCGTTCAGGAACGGGGAGGTGAAGCTGGTCACGGGGAGGGCCATGGGGTCGTGGGGGTGCGGGGCGGAGGGGTCGGTTATCAGGTGCAGGCCCTGGAGGCCGTCGACTCCTTCGGAGATGCTGTAGTCGGAGGCGCGCCTGAGGCAGTCGTTGATGGTCTGGAGGTGGTTATGTTAGCGAGGTTTTTGGATTCGGATTTGGATTTGGACTTGGATTTGGAGAGGGTGTGTCCGGGGTTCTGGGGAAATGGGAGTTTGAGATGGGTTCAAGAAAAATCGGGCAATGGGGATGCGGAAATGTGGCTTGTCGTGGGAAGTGCAGGAAAATTATATGTAGAGCCGATTGTGTGCGGGAACGATGGTCGAAATCTTCGGACTGCGGTGTACGTTGACAACGGCACATAATGAGAGGTCTTGCGCATTGATGTTGGGGTCATTGGCATGGTACAGAATCCGCTTGTAATGATGACGATTGCAACAACGAGAAGTGGTAGCTGACCTCGAGGCCGACGTCTGCCGTTACGAACACCGGAAACAGGGTGGCGTCGTAGTAATCGCTCTCTTCCCCGGCGTCAGCCATCTTTGGCGCTGCCCGCAGTGCTTGGTTGGAAAATGCAAGCTTGAATGTCGGGTCTGCGACTAATGTTCCAGAAGCAGAAAAGAACCGCTTCGGCGAAAGCGAACTGGAATGAAAATAGTTTCAGCCTGATGAAGTGATGCTGATGACTTTGAAGTCAGGAAAATGGGGCTGCAGTTGTGGCTCATTGCGCACGGCACATCATCCCGCCCCGTCCGCTAGTCACTGTCCTCGTAAGACTACAACCTTCTCGAAAGAGATCCACACGACTCGGCCCTTCAGCTTCATGCCTCGACAAGGACCCCGGGAGAGCTGAACTGAGCCTCGGCGCGAGTTTCAGCTTGGTCTGCGGGCTGTGAGGATTACTCGACGTCCAAAGTCAAGCGTTTGATCGACGCTTCAGATGGTGTCGACAGCCGCAGTCTAGTCAAGCACCACTTGTGTGGTAGACGTGGATCATATATTTGCTTCGGTTGTCAAATATTCGGTGGGACATTTTCTACGGCGGCCCAAAAGAAGCAGCAAGGTTCAGGCAGAAGGTCGTCTGCGGGGTCGGCCATGCCTGTTCCCAGTGGCGAAGAATCTTGCTGAGGTAAATTTTCGCGGCCAATTCACGACGACGTGACGACGCATATACTATTGGGGTTGAGCTTGCTCAGTACAAGTATCCGAAGGACACATGCCAGATAGTCGGAGGTAAAAGCCTTGTGGGTCGTACCTTGGAGGTATTCGGCAAGATGAGCCAGGACGCTGCACCGGTCATGGTTGAGACGCCTTTAGCACCGGCGCGAGAGTCTCCAAGCGACGTCGCAGTAATTCATGGTTCGTCGACTACTTCAAGTGCAGCCACTGTACACCCAGAATCAGTCCGACAGCCTGTCAAGCGTTCGAAGAAAGGCCAACGGAAAGCAACGACGTCCGATGATGACGAGCCTTTGGTAGACACGACCGCGGCGTTGACGCTGCATTCGAAGAAACTCGAGCGAAAACAGAAGCGCAAGCAGAAGCGATCGGGAAAAGGCGTCGTTCACTCGGACGTGCACTCTTATCTCGACCTGCCGGATGAGCTCTTATCCGATGTCTTGAGCCGCCTTCGGCCAAGTGATCTCATGCGTCTGTGTCAAGTCAATCACGCAACACGAGAGTTCATCTTGGAAGGGGAGACATACATCTTGCGGGAGATTATTCAGCGCCGCTACTCAGTCCTCACTCAGTCTTTCCAGCTCCCAGTGCCGGCGAATCAGCTCGATGCTACAAAGCACGCTGCTCTCCTCTCTCCACGGTGGCAGCAGAGGATTGGTTCGAACAGCCGAAACCCGTACCAACACGTCCGGCGTGTCGAGCCTCAAACCACATGTTGCTGTAGCACGTGCCATCTTGCGTACAACAACCTTTGTGTTGTCCTGGACATATCTCACTGGCAGCACAACCTCGACAATCGAGAACCGATCCCACGTATCGAACGCGGCCGAAATCCAGATTGGAACGATCAACTCCTCAGTACTAATGCGGCATTCGTCGAACGTGCCATGTATAGCCCCTTGATTTACGCTCGAATTCTCGAGACACATCTCAGCACCATCGTCAGAACCATCCTGCGCTTTAGCAAATATCGCAAGAAGGGAGCACCCACGCCACCGAGACTATATCGGCTCACGGACCAGGAGGTAGAGCAGGGTACAGATATTTTCTTGACCAGGTCGGGTCCACCGTCCTATGAGTTTCCGTACTGGAGAGACGCCTACTATAGCTTGAATCCGTATGTGCCGAATCGAAAGTGGAGCAAGGAGGAGCAGAGATGGTTGTATCCGCCGCCGCAGCCGAAGCAGCACGAGTTCGATTTGGATTGGGCGGCGAGGTGGTTCAAACAGGATCCGCAGCTTGAGAAGCAAATGGATCTGTACGTGGAACGACTGAGGCAGCAACTCTCTCGTTGAAGCGACGGCATTTCGCGTGGCCGAGTACTGTGCTCCGGGCCCACGGGAGAATAGTGCATGCAATCGTACATGTCCTTGCAACTTTCACCTGGCGGTTCTGCACACCTTTTGCAGGTCAAGGCGATCGAAAGGCAGAAGTTGTGACGCGTGGTGACTGTGAACGAAGCAAGACCGAGATTCGAGATCTCCGGGACTTGGGCGGAGAAGTCCCAGATTTCTGGTAAACTCACAATTCAGAAATCAGGCTCTTGCAGGAATTCATGGCATTTGGTCATTGAGACCAACATGAAGCGTGATGAATGTGCGGCGACTGGATGGTCCATTGCCAGGATCTGGTCGCGATTGACCCCCGACCATGGTACAACTCGCCGAATTTGAGAAGGAGCATCCCAAGGATGCTGCAACGACACAACAGGGAATTTCAAAACCAGGCGAGATTTATGTTTGAACATCATGCTGGACTATGAGACATATCGGTCATAATTTCTCAGCTCTATCCGGACAAAGACCATCGAAGAAGCAAGTGATTGAAAAATTGAAATTGTCTAAGATGGCACAACCAGCAACATTATTGGGCCTTCCCGCAGAGCTGCGGGCCGTTATCTGGCGAGAGACTCTTGCGTTGACGCAAATTGAATTCCATAGACATCTCAGGTCCGACGCTTCAAGCACCTTCGTCGACATGAGCGATGTCTGTGACCTCACAGACCTTCCAACGTGGAGACCGTGGATGGACCATCCCAGTGAAGCCTTGAGCTGGTATAGTCAAATAGCTTCTGACGATGTGAACGAGGCATGGGACGGGATCGGAACCGGTCGGGCCCTTCTCTACACCTGTCGGCTGATCTACCAAGAAGCCATCGTGGAATACCATCGGCGTCCCTTGCGAGTCATATGTCGAAACAACCCGGCGACGTTCGGAGGGCTCGATGAATAGGGATATCGACGCGATGTGGAGAATTTGGGTCTCCGTCTGGTGCAGACTATATACACCGTTCGGCTCAAGGGAGTGGCAAACCGGCTTCGCGCGCTGTAGTTGAATATGGCTTGGGTACATGACCCGGGGCGCCCTGGTCAGCAATCATGGGAGCTGCGCCCGATCGGAAAGACCGGCTCCCTGGCTCGGGGCTTGCCCATGTTACAATCGTTGAAGCTACGTTTCGAGGTAAAGGACAGTGGGGCCGTTGCGAGAGATGCGCACAACTATATTGATGTTGCACAGCCGTTCGTTCTTGCGCACGTGGCTCGAGATATCTATTTCGCTGCGAGGGGCTGCCACGGTCTTGATGTGAGGGTTGAGGGACTGTATGATTCTGATTGTGCGAGATGCATGGAACAGGCTCTCTCTTCGGCGGACGATGATTCGATGACGGTGCTTGGGTTTCCGATCGCTTTTCGCGGGACAATGAGAGCATTCTCTCAGCGGCGGAAGTGGCCGGTGCCTGGCTAAGGCTACGAGCCGTTGATACTCGCTGCTTGATTGAGTATTGTTCGCTCGAAAGGCATACATTCATGCGGTTAGAGCGGAAATGCCGAACGTATTACATGGGTGGGAATGGAAACGCTAGCAGGACTGTACCTGTCCAAACAACACGAAGTCCACTTCTTTGGAATACGACCGACGATATTTATCGTGACACTGTAAGTTCAAGCCCACGTAAGCTTTCAGCGTAATCCAGAGACCGGGGAGGAAGACTTGGTTCGATCGAAGGTGAGATCACCACGTCGCACTCGTGTTTGTCTTGATCAGCTTCGCTACGAATGCCGTCAAAGTTCTCGTCATCATGCTATACAATCATACACATATTTACAATTCGCCCCACCGAATCGACGTTATTCCTTCCGTCCGCAAGAGCATTATTCGAGAGCTCTAGCTACTGATGCGTCGAGCGCGTTCACCAGCCAAGCTGATTGAGGAAGAGCAAAGCGGGCTATCGACCGAGACACATAATCACCTACCTGCCTCGGTAGATACGTATCTGAACACTACCCAACGTGCCTGGAATCCCGGCCATGTAAATACGTCAAGACATAACCTCTACCAGTACTTGCTCACATACCCGTAGAGGGACTCAACAGAAGTAGCATACAAAGGGGACAGGAAAGTACGTGCGAAACGACTGTTATCAGCCGCCTTTGAGTGCCGACTTCGATATAAACGTTTCTGTACATCCTATCGTGTCTCAAGACAAGATGAGAATATCACGCTCTGATCCTTCTGCTCGTGCCACGCAACGCAGTGGGTCGGGTGGCGAGGTGCGGGTGTCATGGTCGGCGAGGCGTTCATGGTCGTTAGATAACGACTATATGTTTAGCTGTGTCTCATTCAAAAATCATGCTTCAAAGCTCAAATTCAGCGGACAGATGGCCGAGCGGTCTAAGGCGCTAGCTTCAGGTGAATAGAGCTTCTATAACCGAGTTTGCTAGTGTGGCAACACGCGTGGGTTCGAATCCCACTCTGTTCATTTTGCCGTATCGTCGGTTGTATTTTTTTTTTGGTTGGCCACGAGAGATTTTTGCGGATCTCTTTTTGGCCCTGCATCACAAGGATCGCAAGCAAGCGGCAATATAAATGCGTATCCTGGGTGTTGAGGGTGCTGGGCTGACCGTTGGAGGGCGCGTTGGATCGTTTTGCGGTGGGCTTTGGAGCTCGCAACTCTTTGCGGTTTGACCGCGTGGAACTTCCTCTCTAGACGTGCTATCTATGCTGGAAAGCTTGAAATAAGCTGATCAGTGGAGTCATTGGTTCTGTCAGAGCTGTTGGCGTGCCTGCTAGACGACGGACATGTGTCATGCTTTTGTGGCAGTACGAATATCTACAAACGTTTTGAACGCGGTTCAGGCGGACGACGGTAATTTACGGCGCAAAGTAGCTACACCCCAAATGGCTGAAGGAATTGTTTCATCGTCTGCCCAAAAGGCTGTGCAGTCTTGACTCCAACTTTTTTCTTTCCTCGTCCTGCGCAGTTCTTCTCTATGCCCCAGATTCCTGATAAATGCAAACCTATTCTGTCGACGCCGAAGACCCATGGTATATACTCTAGTCATCGCATCGTTGGGACCCCGCTCTGCGACAAATCATTCGAATGTGCAAGTCGGCAGACGGTAAATGTCCACTGCCCAGTATGGCCTCCTCACACCCTTCCAATCCACCGTCGGCACCTTCAACGTCTCCCACTCCGTCTTGTATCCCGCTTCCTTCAAGTCAATCTCCACAACCTGTCAAAAAGTCAGCATTTCTCACTCTCACACAGCACCAGAAGATATAACGGGACTCACGCTTGTGTACACATCATAGCTGACCCGTCTGTCAGCACCCAACCCATGATAGAACCCAAACCTGCCATTCTGCGCTAGCAACCCAATAACATGCTCCTGAAACAAATCCCTCAGATCCTTGTAGTCCTCCGCGAAGGTATCGTAGTACACCGCATCCAATTCCACGCCCTGTAAGACCAGCTTCGGTAGAACATCCTGCCATCGGCCTTCGTGTACAAAGACGCCGGGCTTCTCTAACCAGCCGTTCTTCTTTAGCTGTGCCAGGACAGATGGGTGGGCCTCGACGATGTGGTGTTCCGCGGGCTCGTGAGTCTGGATCGCGGTATCGACAATGCCCATACCATGACCAATATTCATCGCTCGGAGCCCCTTCTTCGGGAGGAGGGTCTCGGCGTGCCGGCTCATGATCTCGGTTTCCCAGTCCATCATCACGGCGTTGGAGGAGGAGTCGAGGAGCTGGGTGTCGGTGAATTTAAGGCTGGAGCGGAGGAAGTCTTTGTTGGAGTCCCAGTGGTCGATATAGTCTTCCGGAGGCTCTTGGGTTTGTTCTACCGTAGGTGCGTCCGTCTGTGCATCTGCATCTTTCGATGTGGACTCCGTAGACTCGACTGGCTCTGGTCCGGCTTCGCGATCCTCCTCCTCTTCGTCGTCTCCCACGATCTCGTCCAACTTGCTAAGCAATAGCTCCGCTCTTACGCCTGCGTCGACAATTGCTTGGTAGACTTTTGTGTGGTCTAGTCGGTAAGCAATGCATCCGGGCGTCTCGTTATCCTTGTTCAGATCGTTCCAGATCGCCCCGTTCTCGAATAGCAGCTGGACAACCTCTGCGGCAGTATCCTCATTCCATATGCTTGGCTTGCTATCTCTAAAAGACCCGGCAGCTGCGGCGTGCAGGGGCGTGAAGCCAGTCGCGTCATCTTGTACATTGGCGGAGGTCTTCTTGAGGAGGTTACGGACGAGGGGTAGGTCGTGCTTGGCGGCGGCGGAGAGGAGGTTTTGGGCAAGGATCTTTTCTTCGGTCTCGGAGTCCATGGTTGAGGTTCCACTGGGTAACAGAGATGCTTTGAACGTCTACAACCCGGGTCCGCGAAAGGGTAACTTTTTTTTCTGGAATTCATCATGCCGCCGGAGTTTGCGCCGTGTGCGGGTCAATTGAGTTTTGAGCTTCGACTTTCTTACGAGGAGCACCGTTTTCACGCCATAATACAGAACGCCAATTCAGTTGTAATGATCATTGAATCTCATTCAAGTATGGATCAAAGGCTTCATCTCTAGTGGACGTCGCCATGTGCTTGAGTTTACATTGAGCGCTTCATCTAGCACCATTTCCCATTGCATTTCCCGTGCCAATGCCGCTTTCACGCCTTGCTTGTGCCATTGCTGGTGCTGTTTGAAGCAGAGCTTGAACCGCCCTTTCCCTGACAAGCACTCAGACCCGGGAACTCTGGACAAGCCGCCTCAGGGTAAGTGTCACCGTAGCCAATGGGCACCTCGACAGCCTCAAGCACAATCTCGGTGCAAGGCGAGATATCCGTGCCCCATCCGACCGTGTTCGCCGAGTAGCCGATACCGTACGGGACGCTGCTGTTGCACCACGCAAAATGGAACGACTGGTCGTTGAGCGTGCAGTACAGGATATTGTAGAAGGGAATAATCTGGCAGGTCGGAATGTGGTCGGCGGGCTCGCCGCTGTTCTTGTAGTTCCACCAGTCCTCCCAGCTCTCGAAGAGGACGGTGTCAATCTTCTCGCCGTCGTTGTCGTTGAAAGTTGCGATGCGGCCGTCGCTGTGAGCGAACAGGTAGCTGTGGGGACCGATGCCGAAAGCCCAGGAGCCGAAGGTCTGGTTGCCAAATGCGCCTGGCTCGGTCAGGAAGCCCCAGACGTTCTTGTTGTACGGTTGACCGCTGGCGTAGAAGGACTGATTGGCGATTGAGCCATCGTAGGAGTAGCCGAAGAGCGCAAAGTGAGTTGGGACGGGGAGGGGGCTGCCCTGGTCGTTGACGTTGAGGTTTGCGCGAGGGAAGTTGGAAGGCAGGGCCCACGGATATGAAACGACGCTGGTGGGAACTGACGTCGGAGCTGGAGCGGCGATGGCAATGCTGGCGATGCAGGCCAGGCCGGCGAGAATCTGCTTGACGGGGAACATTGTCGCGATTGATGTTGTGTCAAGTCGGGAGGAAGTCAACTTGCCAGGTACAAAAAGTGAACGTGGCGGGAGCTGAGGACTGAGTAGTCAGGCTGCGAGGATGATCGTTGACAGACTTCGAGCACGACACGATAAACAACAGCGGGAGGAAGGCAGACGACAAATAAGAAGAGAGGAAAAGAAGACTTCTTAACTTCTCTTGGACGCGATGGCTGCCGATTGTTTTCTAGCTTCCATCGACGAAAATGACCAAAAGTCACGGCGCCTTCCTTGCGTCCTCTTCATCGCTCCCCAGTCAACACCGTCAACACCACCGTCCAGCTCGCTGCATCGTGGCGAAGCACAGGCTGTTGTCATCTTTTCTGCGGCCAATTGCTGGAGCACATGGGAGAGCTGTCTGCCACTTTTGATCATCCATGTTTCGTTGGCCCACTGAGCCAATTATACACGTCGCTCAGCAGGAGAGCGACGAGATGCAGGCGAAGCTCCACCATGCGCTAGTTGAGAGGTACGCCCACGAGACTGCATGGAGTAGCTGCATCTGTGCTTCTACCCCAATCCTGGTCTTCCAATCACGTACCTGTTGTGCCTGTCCGAGCTGTAAATAGATGTCCCTGTCACGAGCGGAGTGCTTCAGATCTCGTTATCGGGCGACTACAGGTTGCCCTTTCGCAAGGATGCTTGTTTGCAAGCATATCAGACGCATCGTCGACTCCTGAAAGTTGTCAAGCGTGGAGCGCATCCGCAAAAGAAACTCTACTGAGGTTAGCGTTTCGAATCGCCGAAAAGCTGGCAAGGATCGTCAGCTTTCTTCTGCCCGATTCGGCCACAAATTAACGCGTCAAGGGTGTGACCCTTCTGCTGTGCTTCTCCTTTCCTCGATTCTCACTTGCACCTTGCCTCCAAGCACGTTTCCCATGGAACATGCTGCGTGCTAAATTGCACCGCGTGTCGGTACCATGGCCAGAAGGTGCTTTATCTCCCTGAACGTTGACGCGTGCCGTCTCGGTTCTCCATGCCCTGCGGTCTTGAAAGCAGCACTCAGTATGATCCCCAGGATGCTGCCAATCCCCTGTCCGGCGCAGTCGTGCACGGCAACACTTTTCAGAATGCAGGAGTCTGCTAGCGCCATCTGCGGCCTTGTGTTTCGTGCGACGTGAAGGCTTTTGTCCTGTCAAGGTCTGTGCGAGATGACGAGGCTGGCGGATGGAAAGCTTCAGCCCTTCGAACGAACTTGTGAAAGTCTGAGGTATTACCCCGTGTTCGCACCACGTCTTTCGTCATTCGTTTCTGTCGTGACTCTCTGCTTCAGGTCTTGAGATCGGTCATGCTGTGTCCGATTACATTTTCTGCTTTCGAATGACACGTGTAAGCTCAAGCGCTGAGCGGTCTACGATTGCACTCGCTGCTGTGCGAGACGGGTCACGATGCCAAAAGTGTTCTGCGCGAAAAGTGGTCCCATACCGTATCGCAACATGTTCATTGTGATGTCGAGATAGCGTTCACGGCGGCTGCTTGAGCAAAAATGGCAGTCACAGCATGGAACAACAACGCAGACGCAATCGAAAAGCTTCTGGCCACAATGATATTTTCCACCAACGGCGCCGACGACTGGTCCTTGATGCTCGAGGATGTCATGATAGCTGCTGATCAGCCAGCCGCAATAGACTCGTCAGGTCGATTACCCTGGTGCTTCGAGTCACAACCCGAGGCAGGTCAGTGAAAGTCCAGGCGCACGTACAAATGAGAGCACCCCCGACAGTCCTTTAGTGACGGCTTGTATGTCGTTGAGCCGAGCATGAGCCTGGCCAATATCTTCACGTTCATGAAGTGGCAAGTCAATGTTGGGGACGGTCCACGTCCCCGCCGTCTCCTCGGGACTTTGTTCAGGCAATGAGAGGTCGTCACGTGGGCGTTTGTCAGTGCTCAGGCAAGTTGGATCCGAGGGATATGAAGAGTCTACGCTGGCCTTTATGACCCGGCGGTGTGCAAAAGTCGGTTAGTGAGCGCTACCGTTGGAAATCTGCCCTTCTTTGCCGCAGTCCCTTCATTTGAATCCGCATGTCGAAGAATACGGCTTCCGTGGCAATCTGCTTTGCGTTGATACTCTAGGTATGAGACTTGTGAAATGCAAAGTCAGCTAGCCCCTACGATCCCGCTTACGGTTCCGTTTGAGATGGACCTTGTCAAAGCAGATAATGGAGCCGACGAAGACACGTTTTCCTCCGCTCTGCTGCTGAACATGCTAGTCCCACGGCTTGGCGAGCTATTTCTACATCGAGATATTACGCGGAAGTCTGAGGAGCAGAAGCCCAAGCATAAGGTACCAATGCCGAGGCATTCACGGTTTTGAAAGACGGCGCTTGATTGTGAAAAGGAGGCGTGTGCTGGTTTTCGCTGCCATGGCCCGGAAATATATGTGAAATCAAGACTTGTTGAGGGTGCAAGAGTTTCGACCGCCTGAGCGAGGCGCCCCTTCACTTTCATACAGACACTAGCATCACGAAGCTTTGCTCGCTTCGATTTGCTGTACCATCAACATATAAAAACAGAGTAGACGTGGTGCTGGCGATCGATCAAGGTCAAAGCCAAAGCCACAGCTCTGTCCTCACTGAACCAAGTCTGGAATCCATCAATCCATATTTTCCAAGACGTGCCCCGTCGTCTTTGGCGATGGAAAGACCTCTCGAAAGTCGAGCGACCAGAACACCAGTCAAGGACGTTTCAAACTCACGTCTCCGACTCGATATCGGGACCAATTTACGTCTCTGGCTCGTTACAAAATCTGGCGGAACATTTGTCGGATACGCTGTTGCCGTTTCGGATGCTTTCATGATCGGGTTGCAACAATATACCGAAACCACGGTTTCTACGAGGAACGGCAGGAGGGGACATTGAACGTTGTGTGGCGTCCGCAGCCGCACAATCCATGTCCACAGAAAATCCATTCACGGGCGTTGCGGTGCGATGCTTCGATCAACACACCGACGGCCTTGCTGCCGTGGGCAAATTTTGGGTCCGCAACAGTAACGATACGATGCGATGCCTTCGGTTGAAAATGCGATGGCCGTCGTAGTTCGCGTTCTGTGGCGGCTCGGTCCGCGTGCCCGTGTGACATGAGGGCGATGAGAAATTCGAAACATTGGGAGCTTGTATGCGGTAATTCGAAACCAACACGAGACTGCACGGCCTTGGTCTCGTGGGCTCGTCTGGTCAGCAATGGTGGTCAATATGGAGCCGTGGTAAGGCAGAGCACCGATGAGAAAGCAAAGTACAGGGGCGAGGTACCAAGCTCAATGGCTAGCTAAGAGTTCGGTCAGGGGCCAGTAGGCTGTTTGGCTGGATATTAAGCTAGGAGTTCTGCTCGGTGTTGCGCGTTCGCCTCATTGTAGGATGAAACGATCTATCAAAACACGTCCACAACCCAAAACGAACAAATCAGCCAAGTGAATGAATAATCATCAATCATTGATTCTCGTGTTCGTGATTTTCCCAGTAGAGGTACAAGAAATGCCTGGCAATGCTTGCTGATGACAGTCTGTTCCAACCGACATACTGCGTATGGACTGATTACAGCCAATAGAACAGACCTTTGCCGTAACAGAGCAGACTAATGGGTGCTTTCTTTGCTTTGTCCTGTCACCAGAGATGGTTCCGATACAAGACGCTCGTGACACTTGCTTCCACAATTCAGGCTGACATGAAGGCTGATAGTACATGGACTGAAAGCGATTCGCGTTCGTCTTGGTCGAGGGAAAAGCTGCTGTAGCGTACCCGGAAGTTTCATCCAACCTACCAAGCAAGCTGAAACACCCAGTGTTCCATTCACCATTCGAACTCGCCCGTGGCTTTATTGAAGACGTATCTGCACAATGTCAGTGGGCGGTCATGATAACAAAAGGACGATGTCAACTTACTCTTTGCCTCCAGTGATCAAAATGCCATCCTTCAGCGTACACTTCCACTTGTTCTTGACCCTGGCAACCTTTTCATAGGTACAGACCATGATCTCGCCTGCCCTCTCGTCGTCCTCGTCAACAAGATCATCATCCTCATCGTCGTCGTCCAAGTCGCTGTTAATAGCATCGGCATCGTCGACGGGAGGAGAAGAATTGTCGTCGTCATCGTCCGGACCATCGAAAGCGGCAGGACCGGAAGACGGACCAGCCGTGGTGGACATGACCTTCAAAGCCTTTTTCTGCTTGGAGTGCGGCTGCATAGCGCCATTGCCCTCCTCGGCGCGTTGAAGAGCCGCAACGCGCTCAGCAATGGACATATCGGCAGCGGCGCTTCCTTCAGCAGAGAGAGCGCGGCGCTCGGCGACCATTTGCGCCCAGTCAGCTGCTCCGTCAGTCTGTGCATTCCCCAGTCGTGGCTGACCTTGGACCTGGGCGGCGCTGAGCTGCTGAATACGTTGCTGAGCGATTGCTTGCTGGCTACGGTTGTAGTCGTCCACGATGCGACGTTTCGAGTCGAATCCCTCTCCCGTCGGGCTTCCCTGCGGCAAGGAACGCTTCACGCCATGTGCAGGCTCTGGCATACGCTGATTCATCTGCTGCAATGAAGCATCGGCGGCTTCGCCATACTTACTGCGAATCTGAGCAGCAGCCCTCTCCCTGGCAAGGTCCGGGTTATGGTGCGTATACTGCGGCTGTACTGGGGGAAGACCGGGAAGTTCTTGTTTGATCTCGGGCTTAATGTCCATCTGACTGAGGGGTTGCTGCTGTTGGGATTGTGGCGGCACATATGGTGGAGCGGTTCTTGGCTGAGGAGGCTGCTGAATTGCAGGGGCAGGGGGAGGCGGCTTAGGGTCCCACGGCATGTCGGCAACCTTGCGCTCGCTGATCCTCTGCTGCCATGTCTGTTGAAGAATGGTTGTCAGCGACCATCATGGTGGAAACGTCAAACCAAACATGCAGTGTATGAAAACAGGCTATAATAGTAAGACGATTTGGGGCACGGATAAACAGGCGCACGTGACTGCGTGCCTAACGATGCCAAGGCGGGCGGCAGCAGCATAAAATGGAGGGTCAAAGTCGCGCGACTTCCGCATCCTCAACTACCGCCGTCGCCCGCCCGCCCTCTTGGCCGCTCGTCTCGCGCCCCCAGACAAAGAAGTCGCCCACAAGCTGCTCCTCGACTGGCACCGCACCCATCACCAAGTGATGTTTTATGCTGATATAGTATGGTCTCGCTGCGATCGCAGCATGTCTGATGTGTACAGGAATCGAGAAGACAAAACACCGACAAACAGTTATGCACAAGTCACCCACCTTCTTGAAGTCATCCAGGACGCTGGCTGAGGCTCCCTCCTCTTCGAATGGACCAGCGCACTGCTTGACTACCTCTTCAATGATGCGAGAGTAGACTGTGCCCTGAAGGAGGTTGCGTTAGCCTTGGTTTCATGCTCAAGCCCCCAGGATACCCATTACTCACCACCTGCGTGTTCGACATGCTGACAGGATATGAAGGAAGAAGGTTTCAGACGCCGAAGGAGGTGGTAGCAACAGCTCCAAGCAAGCACGCAAGCGGAGAAGGGGCAAAACTGAAGCAAGAGATGCTTATCAGTCAGGATTGTGGTCGAAAGGTGGGTTTGAGGTGATGAGCAAGGGCGAACTGCCAGCGGACCTGGCGCTCGCGAGTGGAGGTTTAGAACCTCATAAGTTGGTCAAAGGTAATCCCGAGCTCGTAGAATATCGGCTAGCAGGATCTGATGGCACGCAAATGCCGTTCTTGAGGATACTGAAATCCCGGCCTGTTTATGTATGATTGTAAATGCGGCGGCAGAGGGAGGAGTGAAAGGTCGCAAGCTCGCTTAGCGGCCACGGCTTCTGTTTGCCGCTGTGTCTCGGGCTACAACGCCCTGGACGGCACTGCCTTGGCGCTGCAGCCAGCCAGCGTGAATCCGACCGTCAAGGGAATAGGTAGCTTCTGGGCTTCATGCATACATTGAGATAAAACCAGTTTGTCTGAACTTGAGCAAAGTGCATTCTATGTAACACTCTGCAGGTGACTACTTTGGGCGTCGCTGCATATTCACGTTCTTGTGAAGATCGAAAGGCGTTCCCTATTTGCAAGCCCGGACAATCGAATAACTTATTCATATGCGACGAAATTGTGCCGTGACAAAATTGCATGCAGCTCACACGACACCGTTACGAAAGACTTGCTCGTTCGATGAAAATCCATGGATTATCTGGGGACGATGCCCGTAACTATGACCAAAGAAAGCCACTATGCACAGTCGGAGGCGCTCATCATCATTACACCACCGTCGTCAACTCATCAATGCCTGCAGTTTGACAACAATCATCGGATCGTCATCTGCTTGGCCATTTCGCTACCCTTGCTCATGCCGCTCTGCGCAGCACTGACTGTGCCCTGGCCCGCCTTGCGCTCGAAGATCTTCCAGAATTTCAAGCTCTCGTCGGCCGCCGCAGTAGCCAGCATCTGGCCGTCGGGGCTGAGGCAGCTGTGCAAGACACGGGTCTCGTGTGCTGGGATTTCGGTGTTGCGGACGAGGGTAGGGTAGCTCCATAGGCTCAAGCTGTTGTCGGGGAAGCCTGATGAGCTGACAATCTCACGGTAGTGAGGGCTCCAGCGGAGAGATGTGACTTGAGATCCAGTGTCGATGCTGTTGACGCGGGCACCGGTCGTCGTGTTCCAGAAGTGAATGTGACGGTCGTACGAGCCACCACCAGTAGCGAGGAGGTTGGGCTGCCATGGGCACCACGCAAGAGCCTTGACTGCAGCGCGGTGGTTGGTCTTCTGGAACTTGGGTGCGGTGAGAGAACGGGCGTCCCAGATGGTGACGAGGTTGTCGTTGCCGCCAGTAGCGAGCTGGGAACCATCGGCACGCCACTCGAGACCGCAAACCTCAGCCTGGTGGCTGACGAGCTCGGCGACCTTGTGGTCAGCGATGCGCACGTCGTGGTTGAAGACCAGCCCAGAGCGGGCTCCAGTGGAGAGGATGTGCTTGTTCCAGCCCATGACGCCGACGCGGGTCTCGTGGCCGAACATGCTGCGAACCTTGCAGCCCTCTTCAACGTCCCAAATCTGGACCTCACCAGTGCCGAGACCGACGCCAACGTGAGCACCGTCGCCGGACCACTTGATTGATGAGATGTAGGTGTCTGATGGGCACTGAAGAAGGGACGCAACGTTGCCGCTCTCTGCGGACCAGACGTAGACATCACGTTCGAGGCCGATGGCCACCTGGTTGCCAGATGACCAGTCGAGAAGGTTGAGGTAGTAGTCATCAACCAGACCGGGAGCATCAAGGACGCGCTCGGGGGCGGTCAAGACGCGACGACGGAACTGTGCGTTGGCTGCGCTGGTAGGCTTGAGAGGACGGTTGTACTGAGATCGGAGGTCAATCGGCTTGTTTGACTCTGGGGGAGCTGGCTTGAAGGCAAGAATTCGCTGCTTGAGGGAGACGCCGCAGGCATTTGCAACTGACGACTCGTATGCAACGGCATCTGGAGCAGGCTTGGTGTATGACTTCTCATCGTCGTCCAGGCTCAGGCCCTCGAGAGCGACTGTAGCGTCGTCGTCAAGGCTGTGGCCGGCAACGTCGAATGCACTGGCGGCGCGGGCAAGTACAGATGATCCCTCGCCGTTGCTGGTCTTTGGTCGCTCCTTCTCGAGCTTTGCAGAACCCTTGTTGATGATGCCCTCGCTGGCCATGCGGCTCGGGATGAATCGATCGCCGGCCTCAAGTCTGACGGTGGTCTTGGTGGATTGCGCTCGAAGAGGAGCCTTTGTCTTCTTTGCTGGGCTTGCAGGGCCTGTGCCAGTCAAGGACCAGTCTGAGACGCCGAGCTCGAGCTTCTTCGGGCTCGTCTTTGTCTTTGCGATGTTGGACTTGGGAGAATCACGGTGGCCTCGAGCGGCAACGTGCGATGAGTACGAGGAGACATTCTTGGCGTAGCTGTCTGATGTCTTGCCCGAAGCCTGGCGAACGGGAGTGAAAGGCGACGAGTTTCTTGATGTGTCTGCCAGCGATCGTCTTTGCTTGTTGGAAGGAGGTGTCAATGGCATGCGGCCGCCGGCTGTGCGTGTGGAAAAGAGGCCAGTGTGGCTCTTGGTTGGCGTCGAGATTGAAACTGATGCCATTGTTGCTGTGTGATGGTCGACTTGACAACTGAATGTGTCGGACCGTTTCCTGTGGGGTGGAGACGTGTAAAGGTCTCACGTTAGTACTGTGTCGATTAAACCAGAGGCTGGCTTGACGGTGTTTCCGGGTAATGAGCTCCCAAGAGTTCTCAACCTAATGGATCCTGGGTAGTATTGTTGTTAGTATTGTGCGTTGTATGGATGCCGGAAAGCGTGATTTAACCGTGCTCGTGCAGCAAGTGCTCAGAGTCGGAGGCGATCAGATGGACAATCGGTAGGAATGCAGGTGATCTAGTGGACTGCAGAACAAAGCGTGCAAGCAAGCAATGCGATGTGGAGAGTGGAAGAGGGTGGGGTGGAGATGGGAGTGTAGAGCTTGTGGTATGGTATGGAGGAGCGAAGAGCTTCGAAAGCTGCGAGCTGCACATTTATTTGTTGCAGCCGGCAACGCTAGCGCTTCACCACAGCAACGCCGGCTGGCCCGTCCGCGTCTTGGCACCTTCCAGCGTCATATTTCGAGCGCAGCTCCGTCCGTCTGCTGTGTCCTTCACTGTACAAGCTTGACCAAGCGTTGTGCTTCGACTTCAAGCATCTAGTACCTTATGCAGAGAGATAGTCAGGATTCGGAGAAGCGGCATTCGGGTTCTAGAGCTTCGCATCTTGGTGGAACCTGTTGCCGTTGTCGCATGAACTTCATTTTTGATCGCCAACGGTTTTGATCTGCCAGAGGTCAGAGACCCCGGCGCATGTTTTAGCTGACAGCGCCGTTGAAGCCCACTAACGCACCCTTGAGTCTCGCCCTAGAACACATTCGATGCACGTCAACAGATGTCGCTGGGGCTTCACTGACCCAAGCAGATCTGAAATCTGTGCGTCACTCATTCGTTCGCGCTCACAGGACCCCACCACTTAAACCCAAATGATCGAGTCGACTCAGACTCACAGTGGACTTTCAATTGCACTTGACGCCTCTTCATCCGCGCCGTGCTTCCTAAATTCTTTTCTATAACAAAGAGATTGTGGTCTTGCCACCGTTCTCTGATTGAGCAGCCGCCGGTCCCTTTCCAGACCGACACTTTGTCTCATTTGACCTCGACGACTTCTCCCTCGAATCTCTCTTCCACAAGCTGGTTCTAGGGAGCAAACGTTTACGCTCATCGAACACATTCGACTTTCTACTACAACAATCCATTGACAGATACGTCTCGACTTCTTTTTACGACACGCAACTTCAATAATCAAACCTTCACCATGCGCCTCCTCAAGCAATCCATCCTCAAAGACCTCTCCGGCACACTGACCCTCCTCCCCGAAGATCCAGAAGACATGTGGACAACCTACAACCTCCTACGGCCTTCAGACCGCCTTCGCGCCAGCGCTGTTCGACGTATCACAACTGAATCCGTCACCGGCACTTCCTCGCATCGCGTCCACGCCGACCTCACCATCAAAGTGACTTCCCTCGATTTTGACGCCCAAGCCTCCGCCCTGCACGTCTCCGGCCAGATCGCAGCCGAGACATCACTAGCCAAGATGGGCCAGTTCCACACGCTGGACCTGGAGTTGAATCGCAAGTTTACTATCGAGAAGGCGGAGGGAGGATGGGATTCGGTTGCGGTGCAAACAGTTCGAGATGCGGTCGATGTGGCCAAGGGAGCCAGCGCATGGGCCGTGGTGATGCAAGAGGGCTTAGCACATATCTGCGCGCTGATGGGCGAACGTACGGTCTTGCGACAGAAAGTTGAACTCGCGATTCCGAGAAAACGCACAGCTGGCTTCGCGGTCGCCATTGGCAAGGACGCCAGCCAGCACGAGAAGGGCCTGGGACGCTTCTACACCATCGTGTGCGAAACACTACTCCGACACATCGACCCGGCCGAGAACCTGCCCGTACTGATCGCCAGTCCCGGATTCACGGCGCAAGCCTTTCAGAAGCACGTTTTGGACTACGCCACCCGGACGGGAAATAAGTCGCTGGCCTTCCAAGCCCGCGAAAACTTCCTCGTCACGCACGCCAGTTCTGGCCACCTGCACTCCCTATCCGAAGTCCTCAAATCGCCCGCCGTGTTGGCTCGGTTGAAGGATACCAAGTACGCTCGCGAAACCAAGCTCATGAACGACTTTATGACGCTGCTCCGTAACGACGATGGCCGCGCATGGTACGGACCTCGCGAAGTCGTGCGTGCAATCGAGAAGGGCGCCGTGGGACAGGGTGGCGGCGTGTTTTTCGTCAGCAATAAGCTGTTTCGCAGCACGGATGTGGGCGAGAGAAAACGGTGGGTGGCGTTGGTGGATCGGGTCAGAGATGTGGAGGGCGGGGAGGTGAGGATCTTGAGTAGTGAGCATGAGAGCGGAAGACGATTGGAGGGTCTAGGGGGCGTCGCGGCGATATTGACGTTTCCGTGCGAGGATCTGGACGAGGAGGTTGACGCTGAGGCCGCCGCGAATGCGGTCGGAGTTGAGGATGTTGCCGCTTGAGTGTGGTGTATCTCGAAGTGATCCCATGACGAGCCTTTTGCGCTGTGCCTTGGATCGGGCCCCCATCAGGTGCTCGACACGTCGGGATCAGGAAATGTGGCCTACATTCAAGACCTTAATCTCAATTCAGCTTGCTCTAAAGCAAACAAGAATGAATATGCGATGCTGAAATACTTTGTATTATGTAACACAGTGTCGAACCTTGATAGAAACCTTCTGAAAG
This sequence comes from Cyanodermella asteris, assembly GCA_900618795.1. Taxonomy (NCBI): domain Eukaryota; kingdom Fungi; phylum Ascomycota; class Lecanoromycetes; order Ostropales; family Stictidaceae; genus Cyanodermella; species Cyanodermella asteris. The sequence goes on along the minus strand of UYJD01000004.1, from coordinate 113,501 downwards.
GATCCAGTAGGTGCGCCCCAAGTTGGACTTGGTATGGATTCGTAGTCTGGATACACGCGACAATATTCATGAAACTTCCTGCGTAGGTGAGATGACTGGACATTTCCAACGACTTTCCGTCGGCCCACCTTGTCGGGATAGATAACACATTGTGGATCACTCTTCAGTCGTAGCTATTCACAACGACTCGGACTAGTAGGCATACTAAAAGAGCACAGCACTGAGGGGCACAACGCGCAAGATTTGGCGCAAGCGCAAAAGTAAACGTATTTTCACAGATTTCCATTCCGTACGTCAAACCTCGATTGCTATCCAAGAAACTCTTGCCAGCCAGCTCTCTGTCAGGCTTTGTAGAAATGGTGCCCAGGTAATCCATCACCCACTATCCGACAGTGTTTTTGTCGACGATTTCCTTCGCAAACTGCGCGAACGTTGTTCCCCTGTCGTCCACAGGCTCTCCCAGGTTTGGTTGAGTGAACACGGCCAGCGTGTTCCTCGCAACGCTCTCCACGCCGGCGACATTCCCCAGTTGGGGACCTCTCACATAGTGCGGGACCGCTGCAAATTTACCCTTGGTGATTTTCTCTAGTGCCTCGCCCGTCTGAAAGGCAAGGCAGTCCGGCGGAATTGCAACCTTGGTCGTTTCGCCAGTCCGACTGCAGATGTACAGACCTGCTTTGGGGTCTGGTGATGACTTGAGGGTGTTGAGTTGGGGGAGGTCGAACGTGCCGTCGGGGTTGGGCTTGGGGTCGTTGAGGGCCGGGGCTGGAGAAGATTCATCAATGAAGAGGGCGCTGGTCAGGCCGGTCAGACAGCCATGGTCCTTGTGGATCGTGCACCAATCGTCGTCTTCGACACCTTGGGAGGCGTCACCGTTCTGCCGGGCTGGGGCAGCACCAGTCTTTCCTGGCGGGAAGTAATGCAGCAGCCTTGCCTTTGTAGTCTTGCTTGTGCTCACGACACGTTCCAGATATCCGCTTTGGTAGCCTTCAATGCCAGTCTCTGCTGCAAACCGATCACACTGCCGTGCGACCAAGACCGCAACATCAATTATCAGACAGACCATTTCTTCGAGTGTTTTCTTGAACCCGGGTAATAGATCCTCGCTCGGCCAGACGTTGGGGCTGCTGTACTCGGGATAATCCTTGTAGTCTGGGCTCTTGTGGTCGTGTCCCTTGATCGCACTGTTTGTATGAGATGTGCCTTTTGGCTTTGTTCTCTGTTCCTCCTCGTTCTCGGCCGCCTTTTCGCTCTCTTCGCACGCCAGCCGTGCAACCATGGCGTCTATTCCGCCTCCACCGCCGTTGGCGCCCCTGGAGACCGCAGAGCCTTTCTCATGGTAAAATGAACAATTGGTGTACCAGCTGCCTTTGTAATCATCCTTCTTCCCACTCTTCAATGTTTCTTTCCCGTGGCTCCAACCAGTGAGGTACTTGGCCTCGGGGACGGTCACGCGCTCGAGTTCTTCGGCGGGCAGGTGTGCAAGGTACGACGAGTACTGTAAGAGTCGGGCACGTAGGTCGCGGAATTGAGGCGGAAGGTCTTTGACCAAGATTATACCCAAGGAAGACGGCCCAAAGGCAGATGTCAGCGTCTCGAGGGGTAGGCTGTTGGCGGCAAGACTGCTGAGAGGGACAACGACAGGGGACGTGGGATCGGAGGTCGAATGATCGTTGGAGACTCCGTGCGAATGCGTGCTGGTGGTCGTCATGTTCGCGTGAGCGTGTTGTGGCTGAAAGGTACCTATGAATTGAGTTTGGGAGCACGTGTGCGGATGAAGTCGTGTAACTGTGGTAGCGGTCCGGGGATGAGAAAGTGGGGGTTGTTGCTCAAGATTGTTGGTCGCCGAATCGACCGTTAGTCCCGGGGCTGTTCAGCGGGCTGGGGGACGTGCTTGGCTGAAGAACCAAGTAAATCTGCTTTTAATAGAGGTCAGCTCAGCACGAATGCTAAAACTTGCTAGCTGACCATGCGGGTGACACAAAAAGTGGCTCACTTCTGTGCCAAGTTGCCACCCCGGGTGAGATTAGTGGACTTTAGGGAGAAGATTCAACGACGCTCAGGTGGCATCTACAGTTGGCTTAGGCGGCCACTGGCCCTGTAACCTTTCTCAGGGTGACCAACTTTTTTGGTCATCCGCGTGCTGACTTGCTTGTTGCGAAACTCGCCCTTTCTTCACGGGCAAATGCTTGCTGACCACGAATGCACGCGCGCAATCAGAAGCCGGTTGGGAACGATCGTGCAAAACGACCCCAAACAGATGCCGAGATACCGCTCGTTATACCTCTGAGTGAAAGTGTTCAAGTAGCTGTGCGTGTAGTCGAACGACGGACTTAGTTGAGCAGTTGCAACAGCGAGTGTCAGAGTAATCGCAAGAATGGTTCAAACAGAACCTGCGCAACGACTTCTGGTAGCTCACCTTGAAATGCAGTCCAAGGACTTCACATATGGTCTTCACAGGCCTTTCTTGGTTTTGGTGTAGCTCCGCCATAATGCTTCGGCATCGATCCCTTATACACAATCCTTATCTCAGGTTTGTAGTAGTGTTAGCAGTGCCTTTGGTGGTTCGAACTATAGTTAGCGATCATGGCCGTTTTCAACATCTGACGTGCTCACTGTTCACATGCGACCGGTGCTTAGCGCGTGGATTGCCAGGATCAAGGTATGTCGGAGAGGAAGACAATCCAGCCGAACGGAAAGGTCCAATGAACTGCCTGCTTCGCCGAATCGCCGAATCGGTCATCCTTGTACAGATCTGGGAGCCGTCCAAGCTTGAACCAGCTTTGCGGACGTCGGTTCATTACAGGCGGTCGCGTTTGCTAAGTCGGTTCACGCAAAGGTCTGAACATTTCTGCGAGGTACTTAATACTTGCATGCCCATGTATGTACAAAGATGCCTTTGGAAGGCATGGCGACCAAAATCCACCTTTTCAGTCCGTTCTTTTCATTATTGTTAGCCACCTGTCAAAGCCCGTATAATTAAGTTAACCTCACCTACAGCAGGCCAATGGTCACGTCGCCCTTCACGCGGGCGTACAAGTCAAGCTTATAACCTCGTTAGTTCATGCTAGTTTCAAGTCATGTGTAATTGATTTGATGTTGCAGTCACATCAGGCCGATAGTCACATCGCCACGAACTCTGGCGTACAACTCGAGCTGACCAGAGTGTCAGGAAACAGCGGGATGGCAGTAGAAAGACTGAAAGGCTGGTGCATACCTCGACTTCCAAATCCAGCTCGATCTTAATTTTCAATGAGCTGTCCTTCTCGTCCTTCTTAACGCGGTCCTTGATGCGACTCTGCCGGACAAGACCGTATGGGAGCGGATTATTGGGTGTGCCCAGTGCGTTCGGGTCCGTGTTAGCCGGACCAGCGAGCGCCTTCGCGGCGGCATCGTCGACGGCCTTCTTGGCTCCTCCGGCCGGGTTTCCCTCCTCGACAGCGTTGTCGACGAGGTTCTGAGCGCCCCTGGAGCCGTGAATTAACACAATTATTCGTTGAAACTGCTCGCGAACAGCGGCACCAACTCACTCTTCAGCCATGGTGTCTTGTGGAGGGGTATGTATTGGAGAAGGTGCTCGTGAGGGCTGAGGTGTTGTGTCGAGACTTGTTAAGGATTCAGGAATGGGCCTGAGATCCAGTGGAGTTTCCGGAGTCGGAGTTGGGGCTTGGGTTGATGGAGGGGAGGGAGCTATAGATATTGACTGCGGACCTGCTTCGGGAACTCCAAGCTCTTGGAGTTGGGAGATTTCAGCAGACTGAGCAAAGCTTCGTTAGCTGTATCCAGACCAATCGCGAGCTTCAAAACGAGGAACATACGTTTCCGCCGAACGGCGCAAGAAACTGACCCGTGGTGGTAATTGCGATCGATCTGTTGAGCTGTTGTCGGAGCAATATGCGCCTATTAAGTCACCATATCGTATGCATGAGCTCATTCCGCTGTTCACCGATCTCCTGCTCTCATGCACAGTGACGCAGCATACCAAAGCTCACGAGAAAAGGGTACTGCTGAGTGGCTCCGTGTAAACGAAACCTCGCAGCAGATACATACCACGGTCATTGAATAGCGACTAAAACTGCGATCTGACCACGTGTTATACTTCGTTCCGCTCCTTGCTGTGTGTACGATACCATTCCTGATGTTTCAGTACTTGCCGCTTTGAAGTTCATCAAGCCCGCCACTGAGAAATCTCAAGGCTAGCTCCGCCGACGGACATGATCGTGCATTGGTGGAGTGAGGGATCGGCCACTTTGCGGGCGAGGAAGATGCCAGTTATTGGTTATGACAGGTTCTAGGTTCGAAAGTGGACAGTTCCAAGTCGCTGATCTTCTGCTTAGCGGCGATGTGCTTTTCCCAGCGGTTCTCAGAGCCGGTCTGAAACTTTAAAGCGCCATTTGAAAGCTGTTGTCATTGGTAGCGAGCGTCAGAGGTTGCTGGGCGGGAACTCACTGCGGAAGCTAGGCCCAGCAGGAGTATCGAAATATGTTCATTGTGTAGATAATCTGCTGAATAGCACGTCTATGCATCTAGACATGTAGTCAGCCAATTATCTAAAGACGTGGGAGAGATAGCTTCCGTCCCGCGATCGCACGGAAGGTCAGGACAAAGTGCGTGAAGATCCGATGAGATCGCCATAGTGTGGTCAGCATGTGCCCAAGCTCCTCTGCCAACTTAAGTGTGGAAACAACCACAAAGAAACTGTGGCAATTGTGTGGGGTCATGTCGCACTCTGACAGCTGGCGTGTACGTACTGCTCGCCAAGGAAGCATGTCCAATTTCGCCCAAGGCCACTGTTGGCAGACCCGAAATCCGGATATAGCTCGCCAGCTATCACGTAGGACTATCACTTGGCGTTTTTTTCTTACCGATCATAGTGGACTCGACCATGATGTCGCATTGGACGATATACTTACTTAGTGATCCAGCTCGCGCCCGCTGCCGCTCGGACCGTAATGTACCCATGCCATCCCTGTTATATGCTCTAGCTTCGAAGTCTCTTCAGCTCGGCGCTGGTCTCGAGTGGGCGTCGACTTCCCGGCCTTGCATCTGAAAAGGCATCTCGGAGTAAGCAACTTTACAGTCTGCATGATCTGACAGCTGTCGTTGCTTTCCTGTCATTTTCTCGGCGAGTAGAGCCAGATTTATTCGATCGCCTCCTTACTATCCAAGCTTTGCTTCAAACGTGATATTTACTTCTGCCCTTGGCTAGTTTATTTTGGGAGAAATTATCCATCTGCCCCTCTCCTGTCAACTGGCTTCCTATTTCGGGTCCTCTCAGCTCGCACAATGGTTCTCGGTAAGCGCGCCCTGCTCATTGCCCCTACTGTTCGGCTTTGCGCCGCAAGCCCCCTTTTTAGCGCCCCGAACTCTGGTCAAGGCACTACAAACTTTGAATCCAGGCCGCGCTGTGTTGCGAGATTTGGAAGAAAAGAGACACATGGGTGATTGGTGAGGCTGGGTCCATCTGGGACCTGCCGTCATTCGAGACGCTTCGCCGACTCGCAACTTAATATGTCACGACATGCTAAAGCGATATGATCAGCAACCATCTGTTGACGTATAATAGGACTCACAACGCTGATCGTTGGCGTACCCGCCGCTATCGGTACCATCGAAGGAATTCGAATGGGTCAGAGGAACAACGAGAGGGAGTGAGTGCGTATGCAGTCGAAGACCTTGACAACACCGCTGATCCAGGAATTTTCACAGACGGCATCGCGGGAGGAAGGTCAATCTCGTTGCTTCAACCAGAACTCCTCTCGGAGCACGTTATAAAGACATACTTGACGGAGGCTTGGTGGTGCTTCGAGGCGGCAAGCTTTGGATTGATCCTCCCGTCACTGAAGATTTGGAGTTTCTGAAACCTGCCGGCCACCCTTTCACAGGGTACTTCCTCCCTCATCCTGAGCACAAGTGGGGATGGAAGGGAGAAGGGCTGGTGAGCACGATAATGCCCGATCCACCGCAACTCAATTGGATCTACGTCGACAAGGATACCCATGAAATCAAATATGGCAATAAGGTTGAAGCGCGGGGTCACCACATTGGACCCTGGGATTGCACCAAACTTGAGCGGCGCATGCTTTTTGATCAGTGGGAGGTGCGCGCTATTAAGGGAAAGTTGTTCAGCTCAATGAATACGCTGACGGGTTTGTAGGGTTTCATGGCCGTAAAAGAAGGCGAGGACGAGTGGGCGCTATATTTCGACATGGACGACACAGGTTTGCGCAACAAAGTACAAGGCAAGCGCATCGTTGAGGTAGAGCTGGAACGCCGCGAACGACGCAAAGGCCATGACGATAAAGACGACAAAGACTACATCTGATGTAATTGAAGCAGGCTATGTTTTCAAATTCATACATGAGCTTCGGTGACGAGTGTTGTACTGTCCGGTGTAACGTATGATCGCATGGCGCTTGTGGTGGTATCGTTTGCGATGAGGCTTGTTGTCGGTACGGGCAACGGCGTCGATGCGCAGCACATGCTTTCAATCTGAGACCCACCACGGAACTCACAGGCAATGTTCAGCGACAGGCGGTTGGTGGTTGCTGGGGGCCAGACCGAACGCGATTCTTCATCGGGAAACGTAGTGCTCGAAGTTAGCCTGCTTTTGGCATCCTGCCGGAGATTGTCTCGGTATGCCCGATCGAGATGCTCCCGGACGACCCCGTGAGCTACTTACGACACTCAGCGAAGATTGTCCAGCCAGCCAGTCGGCCGCTTCCAAGTCTCGGAACGTTTCTCTGCCGCCCTGCTAACAGATGGAGGTTGGGCTTTCTTCAAACTCTTTCTGTCATCTTGGCGCTTGAAGGTCGCGGACCGCATTTCTGTTGGTAAAGTACTTAGATCAGCGATCTTTGTAAGTGAAACATCGTGCGTGGCCTTCGTCTCAGCAATGATCACTGATCGTTGAGCATTGCTGCGATCGGTACGGCACAGAGCTCGTCTTGTGTTTGGCTAAGGATCGTGCTTGCCTGCCACGCAGCGCTGTTGAGATGGGTGTCCGTTGTTTTCAGCGTTGAGCACAGGTGTGCGTCAAGCACGTCTCCAGCTGAGTTTCGTCCAATGGCGGCCAGAGTCTGCAATGCATGCTTGAGCTGGCTTTCCCTGGACTAACCTCATGTTCGCGGCTGGAGCTAGCCCTCTTGCCGCTTCCAGGATCTGACAAGGTTGGCTACTTCGAGACAAGCCACCGTTTTGGAACGCCATGACAACCACTCTGCTGAGCCCCTTAGTTTTCGCGGCGCTTGCAGCCTGCTTGCTTCCCATTGGCGTTGATCAAAGTGCCCATTTGAACCCAAGAACTGGAGGTGTGGAGAGCGCCGAGGTGTTAGCGCCCAGTTCGACTTTCCAGCTGTTCAATTGAAGATGCCATTATTTTACTCAAGCGGCTACAGGATTCTGGCCCAGCCTCGCTTGCTCCACATGCAGGGACACAATTCGCTCAGCTCACAACAAGACATCGGTGGCGGAACGCGCGTTGCACCTCGAGGCAGTGTCCCAATAATGCCGCCCACAGCTGCTGCACGCTATGCTGCTACCGCACCTGGGCGGCCTCCGCCTCTCTCCACCTCCAGAGCCGTGATTGAACCGGAGTATTCGGAGCATCAAGGCATCTCACGAGTCCCGAGGATTGTACTTTACGATGGCTATACGCCTCGAACGTCATTGGTAGCTTTCGACCATGTCTGAGCAAAAATCCGAGCGCCTCAGCCAATGGTCCCGGAGCGGCACGGCTATCTGCTCTCAGTATACTTTCGGATGCACGCTGCACCACGGCGCGGCGTCGATACGTGGCGTCAAATACAGTGTCTTGACGTTAGTGAGACCATTGGTGGAGCTTGCACTAGCATATCCCTCCACAATGATGGAGCTCGCCGATTTTGAACAGCTCCAAAGCCGTGAGGCGCCGCCAACAGCCTACTACGCTTGCCGATCTCCACCGTTGACGCGAGATTGAGGGTCGAGATCATGCGCGATCACAACATCGTGAACAGGGATAGAAGCTGTTTGCGGACATGACTCGAGCTCCGCCTAAGCCTCGTAATCCTATTGGACAGAGCTTGCGGTTTACTGGGAGCTCTCTAATGGTGAAAAGGTAAATATGGAGCGAGCAGTAGCGCGAGCTCAATTCTCCTCCCAGTATATCTCCTTGCCCACCCTCTGACTTCGCCAGTTCTCGATGTCGCGAACCCCCACAGATACTCCTGCATCAGTCAACCGATCGTCTACCGGCAGAAGAAGACGGCGGTCAAGAGTTAAAGAGACCACAGACGACGTGCTCACCTTCCTAGGACTCCGACGTGAGTGTTTCCCCTTGCCTTGCTTGACACCGCTCGCTTGCCTTGTGACATTGGCGGGCCAAAATGCCGGACACATGGCTAGACTCTTGCCTGAGTACTTCCTTGGATACTCCGTCAGGCATTCCGTTGGACACCCTGTTGGCCACTTCGCTGGGTACTTCTCTCAGTACTTGAGTACTTGACGAAGTGCTGACGTTAGTTCGGAACTTGGGTTCTCTACGATCACTCGAGTGAATGTCCCCCGAAATGCAAGACTCGTGTCACTGTTGTAGTTCTTGAAAGAAATTCTTTGATACGGACGGTTTGTGCCTATGGCTGAATGCTGACGACGCGCAGACAGGCATTCTACTCCGGCTTCAGCGAGCTCAAGTCGTAGACATAGCTCCTTCATTACACCATCGGAAGGCTCCTCCCAAGCCTTACCAGGGGTCGCTCACTCTAGCGGTGAAGGATCGGCTCCATTGGAAACCGCCTCGATCGAAAGGCCAGAGACTCCCACTCCAGCCCCGAAACCGAGACCCGTTTCTGGATTCGGCCTCGAAACAAGTCCTGTAACAGTTCCACAAATCGCTTCAGGACCTCGAGAAACACCTGTTTCTCAGTGGTTGGAAGCTCAACGGCCCACCCAAGACTCGACACAAGACTCGACACAAGCAACTCCAGAACCAATTCGCATTACCCAATCCAAAATGGCTGCCGTAGCGGCACGAGTCAACGGCAACGGAACTGTCAACAAGGGCGGTGCTCCAGATAATTTCTCTCAAATCACTATTCTTCAGGAATCTGCTCCCCGCTATGAGAAGAAGATCGCCTCCCTACGCACTTCATTTGCCGAGAAAGACCATGTTGCGACCAAGCTCACCATCAACGACTTTCTTGACTTTGTTGCGGCTGAGCGCCTCCGCCGGATTCCTCATCAGGGCGGACGATGGGATCGTGTGCTCAAATGGGCCGAATACGTCGCCGACCAGGTCTCGATCTTTGAACAGGTTGTCCACGGCTTCCTGGTTCACAGCCTCGAGGCGTCCCACGCGGTGTACATCTCGTTAAGAGCGCTGCTGGACATGGGTCCGAGCCAGGCGCAGGCGCTTGAGCGAGCATTTCGCATCTTCTACGAAGAGGCAGTCACCCTTAGCTTTTTCATCCGCCACCAAGAGCTACTCGATGTCGGAACTGTTCGTCACGAGCTTGCGCATTCCTATCTATCTTTGATTCAGCTCATTGTCGATATTGCTGCATTCTACAATCGCAAGGCCCATGAGAGCACGTCAACTCGAGTTCAAGTTAACTTGACCAAGCAGTTTGGCCGTCAGATTCGCGAATTCTTCAGCCGTAAGGACCGCGCAGCGAACGCCATGTGGACCTTCAGACTGGAGAAGAGCCCTGACACTCGCAATCATTACGTGGAAATCTCAACTCTGCGAATCTGGCTAGGTGCCGCTGGCTCTGGTCTGCCGGTCAGCATCAGTAACCCGAAAGCCGAGCGTGCTGAATTCAGCTGTGAGTGGTTCCAAGCTCATTTGAGCGACTTCATCCGCAGCAAAGACGACATTCTCTCGATCGAGGGCCAGGCTGGCTCGGGCAAGAGTGTTCTGTCATCATGGATCGCCGAGCGGCTTCAGCGCCCAGTTGGTCGCCGATACATCGAGGGCATTAGCTATTTCCTCGATGCGAACATTCCATCCAAGTCCACCTCGTTGAATCTCGTGAAGGGTCTACTCTTACAAGTCCTTGAGCGCGATATTGGCGACACGACTCTGTACAATTCGCTTGTACAGGTTTACGAGCTGTCTACTCGTTCGGGAACTAGCTCGGAAATCGAGACCGCTCTTTGGGACGTTCTAGATCACGCGGTCTCCAAGGCCAATGACATGGTTCTGATTGTTGATGGTGTCAACGAAGTCGTTGGACCCGATGGCACATCAAAACGTATTTTCGACCGCCTGCACAGTCTTGCCACCAAGTACTTTGGTGTCAGAGTCATTACGGCCTCCCAAACGGTACCCACTGCTTACCCCAAAACCAAGCATTTCACAATCAAGCCTGAGCACACTCGTACCGATGTCTACAACCTCTCTCGTCACTTCCTCTCGACCCATCATTCCATTCCGGAGGATGATGCAGATCTTGAGAAGGCATCGTGGGATGTAGCTGATCGCAGCCAGGGCAGCTTCGTCACCGCCAACCTGTTATTGTACCTCCTAGCTCGTGAACGCACGAAGCAGGCTATCTTTGATCTGCTCAAGAAGGCCCCGAACGTGGATGTTGTTCTTCAGACCCTGGTTGATACTGCCATCACCACGCCTGCTGCGAAGACCATTATCGGTTGGCTACTGGTCTCTGAAGACAGTCTAACAATCGACGAACTGCGCCTCTTGCTCGAGACAGACGTCAGCAAGGGTACGAAGATCCCCTTCAATGGCGACGTCAGCGAGATCCTCAAGGACGCAGACGCCCTTGTCGTCGTTCAAGATGGTAGTGTACGCTTCCGCCATCTCAGCATCAGTGAACACCTCCGCCACATCGCCACCACCAACAAGACTCTTGCTCCTCCACAGGAAGCTAACCTCGATTTGCTTTCTCGCATCCTCCTTCATATCAAATTGTCTCTTACTCGTGACGAAGAGCCCGGTGTCGAGGGCCTCGAGCCCCATGTCGTGAACGAGCTCTTCCACGACATCCCCTTGTTGTCCTATGCTATTCGTCACTGGACCACTCACTTTCGCAGAACCACACTCTACAAGGACAATGGCCAGCACACTTTTACCGTCGAGTTCAAGAAGCTGTTCCCCAATGTTGTTATCTTCCCTTTGCTCGAAAAGACCACCTGGGAGAGCTCATTGTCATTGATTGAGGTCACTCGTCTGCACGAGCTGGCCTTGACCATCCGCGAAAGTATCCTGGGACGTCTCGATAAAAGCGTGCTACAGAGCTACCTCAATGTTGCGACTACGTCTGAGAAGACTGGCAATACTCGTGAGGCCACCAAGTATTACTACAGCGCTTTCACGATCTCCAGGACGGTTCTCGGCCAGTGGTCTAGCTTGACTGTGCTCTTTGCCACCAATTACTGGAACCTGGTTAAGACTACCCAGAGCAGCAAGCGTGATGATCTTTCCACCAGCAAGGAGGAGACTCTCAAATACCTTGTAAGTATATTACACGACATTGCAGTGTAGACGGCCCCAAGATGTATACGGAAAATTGAACTGACTCTCCGCAGGTCGCTCATTCTGAACATGAACATGACTCCACATCCGACGTGACTCTTGGCTACAAGAGATCTCTTGCGTCCCTCTACAAGAGCATTGCTGAGGTCAGTCTGGCATCTGCGATCTTCCGACAGATTCACGAGGCCAATGTCACCCGCTATGGTGTCTCGTCCAAGGAGACCATTGACTCGTCCCGCGATGTCACCGACATCATTACAAGAGAAGGAAAGCATGACGACATTACACCCTACACCAAGAACATTTTCGATAATGCCGAGAAGACTATGCACATCTCTGATGAGCGTCGTGTCGATGCCACCTTCCAAATGGCTGACACCTACGAAGCTCAGAAGGACTTTGCGCGTGCAGAGGAGACCTACATCACGCTGTGGCAGAAGTTGGCTCAGCACGCCACTACTTCCCAGACCGCTGAAGCCCACTCTCAGCTGATCGATATCGTTTTGAAGTACGTTGCTTTCTTGCGACGTCACAAGCGTGAGCAGGAGGCTTCTAGCATTTTGATGGGTCTGTGGTCTGAATACGAGACGAAGGACATCAAATCTGATGCAGTTGCCGGCCGCCTGACCACTGTTGGAAAGGAGCTGCGCACTCTCGGCGTTGCCAGCGTCGCCACCTCCATCTTCGCATCCCTGTGGAGTTACTTCAAACGCACCAACAGACAGTCCAGCAAAGAGGCTGCTGATGTTGCCATTAACCTGACTCACACCGCCAAGGATGTTCCAGACGCTACAACCGGCAGTGGCACTGGCTATGCGTCCATTCTCATGGAGGTCTTCCAGTCGACTTTCGGCACCAGCAAGACCGTAACCATCGATGCTTCGACCATTCACACGACTGAAACTCTCAGCAAGTATCATGTGCAGCAGGGCAACTGGAACGAAGCAGCTGAGATCTGCTCGCGTGTTTTGGCTACTCTCTGGATCTCGCTGACCAAGTTCTCTTCTCCTGAAAAATTCCCTGACAGTTATTCTCAAGAGGCGGTCGATATCGCTGTCCGTGAAGCGTACTGTCGCTGGAAGCTGAGCCAAGTTGACCGTGCGGAGAAGATCTACTTGTACATCTTCCGTGCTGCGAAATCGAGTCTGAAGGTCGAGGACCAGCGCCTAACTAGCCTCGTTGAAACCATCATCGAGTTCTACAAGGAGACTCATCAGACCGACAAGCTCATTGCCTTCTACGAAGAGTTGGTCACGACCTACCGCAAGTCTTTGGGCACCGCAAACACCAAGACGATCACAACATTATATTCGCTCGCCGCGCTGTTGGTACGTAGCAAGGAGACGAGAGCCGTCGAGGTATATCTCGCAATCATAAACGCACTCAACAAGGATGCCAAGGTCTGCCATCAGGATGCCTTCGATGCTGCAATCGCGGTCTCCAACATCTATTACGAGAGTGAGAACTACAAGTCTGCTCAGACAGTCTTCAACCTCTTATGGGCCACCATCACTTCCAAGGCTAAGGACTACGGAATTCGCGAGGAATTTGTCAAGACTACCTATGAGCGCTACGTCGAAATTCTCAAAACAGAGTCCAAGGCTGATTACGCTACGCTCCGTAAACTTGCGATTGAGTACCGTAACATAGCTATCGCAACATACGGCGCCGAGTCCGAGACAGCCATTCAAGCCACTCTGTACCTTGCCGAGATAAGCGCCAGCTCCAAGGAATCGAGTCACCAGCAGGAGGCCATTGGCTACTACGAGGAGAGCTTCAAGCATTCTGAGAAGAGCAAGACCACCAGCCGTGGTCTCTTGACGCTGCTTGCTAATGCTCGCGGCAAGCTCAGCACTTTGTACATGGCCAATGCGACTGCCAACAGCGCCAACTCGGAGAAGGCTGTTACCCTCTACAGGGACCAGTACACTCGCAACAGGGCTGCCTACGGATGGTCTCACCACAGCACCCTTGACTCTGTCCGGGGTCTTGTTACTCTTTGGATTAAGAGCAAGAATTCGGAGCAGACCAATGCTGCTTCCAAGGAATTGACCACCACAACGACAAACATCCTCACCACCGAGAAGGACTCCAAGGCCTTGTATGACTCTGCCGTATTCCTTGGTCAAACCTACAACTCTGCTGGTCTGTATCAGAAGGGCTGGGATCTGCTCCAGGAGTTGCGTCGGCAGATTGTCTACCGCGATTACAGCCAAAGTGGTGCTTGGGGCTTCAAGCTGGATAACATCACCCGATCCTCATACGTCTTCTTGTCCACTTTCGAGGAATCCCTTCAAGGGAAGGAGAAGACGTCATTCTCTGTTGTCATGACAGACTTGCTTACGGAGTCTGCTCTGTATGAGCAGTACCGTATCCAGGTTCAGAGACACACCCGCATCGATCTTATCCTGCTCACGTAAGTAGCAACCCCATCCACGTCAAAATGCCCTACTAACACGTCAACAGTGGCGCTCGTCTCCGTGCTTTCCTCATCCGCAAAGGTCGCACTGATCAGGTCAAGAACGTCGAAGCCGAACTGTTTGAGCTGTTCTTGAAGGCCCTTGGTGCCGAGATCAAGACGGCTCGTGAGATCACCTTCCGCTTCTTCATCATCATGCTGGAGGAGCTGTCAAGGGAGAACCACAGCGCTCACCTCGGCAACGCCGCTTGCGAGGGAGGCAACAGCCGTGTGCTGCAGAACCTCAAAGATGGCAAGTTTCAAGAAGCCTTCGACCTGGCCACAGCAGTATTCTCGTTCGTCCACGCTCACAAGGGCTACCACCACGAGAAGAACGTCGGCTCCGGATTCAAGCTTGCTCTTTACCTTGCTGGTCGCGGTGTGCCAAAACCTGCGGAAGGCAAGCTTCGCGAATCCATGCTCAAGCTTTCGCAGGAGATCTTGCGCGACACACTTGACGCATGCAAGCATCTCAAGATCGAATTCGTGCAGATGCAGCTGACCGAGCTCAACAACCTCGTCGCACTGATGGGAGACCAGAAAAGTTACGTCGACTTGGAATGGCTGTTGACTCAGCTTTGGGACAGCCGTCACAGCCAGAAGTCGTGGTCGCCGGCCACAATCGTCAACATCGGCCGGCGACTGGTAGAGACTCGCTTCGCTCATGGTCACAAGGAGAGCGCTATCCACCTGGCACAAGATATTTGCTACAACCTTCGTCAGGTCTGGGGCCCATTGGATAAGACCACGGTCGAGTTCAACAACCTGCTTTCCTCGCTGTTGACCGCTGCTGGCCGCCACTCCGAGGCTCTTGCCGTCCACGAGGCCCTTCTCCGGGAGGAAGTCTCTGATGAGAACGACGCGCCCGTCGACGCTGCCTCAGCCGAAGTCGTCGCCAGCCAGTTTGGTCTTCTCAAGCGCACATTCCAGCGCAATGGCAAATTCGATAAGGATATTTCCGTGTACACCGAGCTCTACGAAGAACTGAAGAAGGCATTTGGCAAGGAGAAGGCGTTCTCGAGTGTTCAAGCCCCCGCCACGTGGAACGCGAAAGAGGCTGCTGACTCGACCGGAACCTTCGTCAGCCCGACAAGCTGGGAGATTGTCGACGGCTCCACCAGCCAACATGTCAACTTCATGCACAAGAGGCGTGCTTCGGGATATCATGTTCTGATGAATGGCGGAATTAACAGTCCGTCTAGGCAGACTCCTACGGCCTGAACGAGCTGAGCTCCATGGTCATTTGGGAGGATGATCATGATGGCAAGCTGTAACATTAGGAACGGCTGAATGGTTGTTTAACGGCATATACGGAAAGTCTTGATACATGTATAATGGAATGATTTCGTGCTCGTACTTATCAACATCCTGCCTCATTGAGTGACCCATTCTACACCGCGTATGACAGAGCTTGCTATCTCTAAAGACTATGTAGCATACCTGGATTAGTGAAGCTACGAGATATTCAGCTACGCACTCTGGTACATACTGCTCCAATTAATATGCTAGCCGTAGTGTCTATCTTCGATTGATAGGCCAATTCGACCGGCCATATATCTTTACTTGCATCTGTAAGGATCTATGCTTGTTGCCGCAAGTGTGCTGAAACGTGCACTGGTACGGAAATAGCGGCAGGGCATTTTCCCCAAGGCTCAAATTCTCAACTACGCCGTCGCAATTTCTCGAATGGTCTTGTAGAATTGCGCCGGATCATGCGCGAACCTCCCCAAAAACAAGCCGTCCACACCATCTTTCAATTTCTCAAACAATCCCGGCCCCGCGCTTCCACCATACAAAATCCTCACCGTCCCACTCCTGCCCCTTACGCTCTCCAGTCCCCGAATCTCCTTCGTCACGGCGACCACATGCTCCGCTCCCGCCGGCTCCGCGGCTCCAATCGCCCACACAGGCTCGTACGCCAAGATGACCTCCTTGTCCTGCGGGACCGCTCTCATGACCTCGTCCACTTGAAGCTTGACCTCATCGACTGCAACACTCACTTCCCCCTTCGTTCTTTCACCCACGCAAACCAAGGGAATCAGGCCATTCCGCGCCGCAGCAGCAGCTTTCTTCGCTGCATCCGCGTCCGTCTCTCCAAAGATCCGTCTTCGCTCTGCGTGTCCCAATTCCACGATTTTGCACCCGACTTCGGCGAGGACTTTGGGTGAGATCTCTCCGGTATAGGCGCCGGTGTCTTCCCAGAAGGCGTCTTGGGCGCCGGTCCAGATTGCAGAGTTGGAAGAGCTGAGAGTGGAGACTACGGAAGTAAGAGAGAGATGGTCGGGGATTATGAAGACGTCGATGTCTTTGAGGAGGGAGGGCGAGCCGGAGAGGTGTTGCAATAGCTCGTGGGTGTAGGACTGTGTTCGCGCGTGGGAAAGGTACATTTTTGTGCTGAAGCCGACGAGGCGGCGTGGCCGTGTTGTTGTTACCATGATTGGAGTCTGATTATCTGATTGATGACCTGGTGGGTCTTTTCAATCGAGTGCCCATCAAACTGTCCGAGCGAGGTCTAGGCAGAGTCGAAGCGAGCTCGTAGACGCGGTCCTTGGCTGTAGAATATCAAAAAGTCAAGATTTGAAGACGAGTGCTGAATCATACATGAATCTGAAAGTTAGCTTGCTTCTTGGCTCTGCCGATTCCACTATTAGCCCGAACTCAATGTTTGAAACCCGAGGTCGCCCCTCTCGGAGTTCAAACCCGAGCAGACAAGTGAGTTCACAAATCCCTTCTATCTAAGTGGATCCGACATCGAATCATAAAGCGAAGTATGCAAAGGTTGCTGCGAAGGCCATTTCATCCAGTTGACCAGATCTCATCGTATTTGCTGGCGTTGGTGACGTGGCAGGGTGTTTCAGGGCTACCCCTAAGGTTGTCGATCTGGTCACGTCAGAAAGCGCTCGGAGCTCCTGCAGATACCATTCTGAGCACATGTAAGGGATTTCACGGCGAAGTGTCGTCTTCAAAGTGAAATCTCGTAAGGGAGGGTTAGGTCCACGCAGCGTTCCTGCATCTCAGCAGGGCTGAGGAGCAAATGAGAAACATTGGATTAAGCTCGACTCTACAGGTGCTCGTTTTCTGCGTCTTGAGCGGTCGTCGAACTTTCCACATCTGGTTTTGTTGGTTCACAAGAGGCTGTCAGGCTTACGCGTTCGGGGCTGATGATACAGCCACAAAGTGCATGGTCTGGCCTGCCTCGGATTGTGGTCTCCAGGGATCGAGTTAAGCTTAGCAATTCCAGGTGAGGCTTGCGGCCGAAGTCTGGGCTGAAATAGCGGTCACATGCAGTGTTGGACCGTCATGCCTTCGTTGTCAACGCCGGAGACGAGTATGACCCCGGTGAGTAGCACTTCAGCTTACGGAAGCAGCAATTTCAGCCAGAGATGTACCAGTCACAGAGGATATAGTAATGATGAAATTGCTCGTTGGCAGAAGAGCTTTGGCGATGATCGGATGAATAGTGCACCCGTTCCGGGCCGCAAACGTCTCGGTCGACATTGGCCTCTTTCGTAGCCTCATTTCTTCCCTCCTTTTCCTGACACGAAGTCTACATGGCCTGCTAGTCATATAGATTACCAGCAACAGCAGCTGTAAATCAACGAAGGTTGAGGCGATTACGCTAGATTTGGTTTGCGGCAAGGCGCACATCAGGCGTGAGCTCGATCGCTCGAACATGAATCTGCAAATGCCGACATTCCACTTCCAGTTCAGAACGTTCTTGGTATTCCCTCATCCTCTCTCTGTCGCTATATATCGATGTCACTATGTGTCGATAACTTTTCCGAAGCTCACCGAAGCCCTCCGTCCCAAGACACTTCTCGAGCCATTCCAGGAGGGTTCCCAACCCAGCTGTGTTGTCAGCAACGACCCTTGGCCTCCTTGCTTTGTATGAAATTTCAGGCTGAGTTCTCAGCCGCGCATGTCTGATTTCAGACGAGAGCATCCGCACCGATAGACTGAGCCAGTCATCAAACATGAAACCTTAGGCCTTCTTCGCCCGTTCACTCCACAGCTTCACACTTTCCGCCATCTCCTCGTTCCCCATCTTACTGAATCCCTCCGCAACACCCTGCCTGTCCCCCTCCTTCATCTCCTGGCTCATCTTCCACTTCCCACCCAACCTTGTAATCTCAATACTGACGCCCACAATGCTCTTCTTCAACAAGCCGATGAATTTCTCCGGCGCATCTGCAACTTCCCACTCCGTCGCCCTCCCCTCTTTGCCATCATACCCGAGACTGATCTCGGCCTGGTGACTCAGATCCACAACCGCCTTGCTCAGAAACTCGTCCGCGGCGTCCGACGTCGTGGAAGGGTACACGGTCAGCTTCCCATAAGCTTCGACAGCTTCATAGTTCCACGTAGGCACAACCTTTCCGGAATCGGGTTTCGTGAGCGTGTAGAACTTTGGCGTCACGTAGTGCTGCACGGGTCCCGTGAACATGATCAAGACTTCGCCGGGCAGCGTGACGGCGCCGTCTGGGGTCGGGGTGTTTTCGTCGACTTCCTCGGGTTTGATCCCGGCCGCGGCGGCTTTGGCGGCTGCGATGACGGCTTTGGCTTGCGGGTTGCCGCGGGACAGGTGGGCGCGGAGGGTTCCTAGCGGTTGACCCGCGTCTCTGCGGGCGGCGGCGTCGAGGGCCGGGGTATCAATTGAGGAGGAGACATCCTTGTTGGCTTCTAGGACTGAGGGAGTGAGGTCCTCGGCGCCGTCGAGGACGAAGGGAATGTGGCTGGATTGGAGGGAGGGATAGGCTTCGGAGGGGATAACGGTTGTAAAGAGACCGAGGGGGTTCTTGCGGATGAGATTGTATATAGTAGGAACGTGGTAAGTGGAGTGGACGGGACGGAGATGCATAATGTACGATTGCACGTCAGACTTGTGAAAGGGACCCTTCAATTAAGTTTGAACTCGTCTTGTTCTGAGATATGAGATGGAAACGACTCGGACTCGGCCGATATTAAGTAGACCAAGAGCAACATTGTAAAACAACCGGTGGAGCAACGACTGATTGATAACATGGTTGCATGAAGCAGACCCAAGGTGTCATGAGTCAACGAAATAGCATAGAATTGATTCGTCAATTCGAGCTCAGGAACTGCCATGGTACTATACTTGACTCCGCTTTCGGAAAGTCCAGGCGGAATCCCCCAGACTCCGCGGACCGCGACCTCAGCAATCACAAACACGTGCTGCTGGAAACAAGGAAGTTTACTGGACAGTTCGGGCTGGAAATCAAGAGAATCAGCAAGGCATCTTCGCTTGCCGAATACCCACTTGCTCAATGCTTAGTACCATGCAAAACGCAACAAAAAGCTAGGCTAGAAAGTGGAGGAAACACTTCGATTCTTTCACTTGCTCAGTGCTCACTTGCTCAGTGCCAATCAAGCGACCAAACATGCAAGACAGCGGTGCCGCACAGGAGATAGGTTCGAGAATGTCCTACGGAAAAATGAGTCAACGACCACGGTTACTTCTGACCGCGTCCTTATCACGTTTGTCCGCACATAAGCATGCCAGCCGTGCACGACACGAACGCGATCTCAGAGCCCGTACGACTTTCTCATCGAGTGGCGGACCCTCACCGTGACATTGCATATACTCTAATCCGATCAGACGACTTTTGACACTTCAGCTCGAGCATTTCCCCAATCATGTCGATCCCAGACAGCGCGCGAGTCCCAAACGGCTCCAATTCACCGAAACTCTCCGTAACCGTCCGCGAAGCGACTCCAACCGATGCAACCGCCATCTGCAGGATCGGCGGCGATACCTTCCACGCCTCCTTTGCGCACTCGATGCCCGCGGAGCACATGGCCGAGTACCTCCGAACGACCTACAACGTGCCCGCCATCACCACCGAGCTGGCCAATCGGTCCGAGAACCAGTTCTACGTCGCTGAGGTGCCCGACCCGACGACGGGAGAACCCCGAGTTGCGGGCTTCGTGCAGATGAAGATTGGGACGACGGAGCCGTGTATACCGACTGGCATCCCGACGTGCGAGCTTCACAGGATTTATGTGTCCGAGGACTATTTGGGGTCGGGGATTGGTGGATATCTGATGACAAAGGGACTTGAGTGGGCGAAGGAGTATGTTGATAAGATTCGTGCGGTGACTAGGGAGAATGACCAGGCAGCGGTTTGGCTTGGAGTTTGGGATGAGAATGAAAAGGCACAGAGGTTTTATGAGAGGGCTGGGTTTCGGAAAATTGGGGAGCATGACTTTGTGATAGGGAATACGACGCAGACGGACATCATTGTGATCAAGTACCTGTAAAGGTTCGCGAGTCACGGATTTGCCGGTCTCGATACGAAATTGAGAGGTTTTATTGGCGTTTGAGGACTCGACAGGCATGACTCCATCAAGGAGTGGAATTCGTGTACATAGACATCATTAATTGAGCGTCTTCAAAAGTCCTTGTCCGAGAATTATGTTACAAATTTGACGTTTTGGAACCCCTGGTAGCTAAACTTGCCATTCTGGCGGCCCCAACCACTACCCTTGACCCCACCCTGCGATGCTGTCATGCACGCGTATACAGTCAGCTGGTTAATGTGAACCTGGCCGTACTCAAGGTCCTTGCTCATTCTCAGACCCACGATGCTTTGGCGACGTACGCTGCGAAGGAATTGGACATGGAATCAACGACACAAGTTTTCAAGGAAACAGCGCGGCCGTGGCTTTGCTGGTTCAAAAGCTCCCCAAAAATGTCCACTAGAAGGCTCATCGCAGCTAAAAAAAAAAAAAAAAAAAAAAAAAAGGGAAAAAAAAAGGGAAAAAAAAAGCGGATGAGTGATACTTAGATAGGAAGACTTCGCAGTGTTCGCAGAACGGTCCAAGTTTGACTCCAATCCTGAATGGTACAAGGCGTATGAAAGAAGTCGGCGCATACGCTCATTTCCACCTACATCGACCCCTACCTCTCTGAATAGTGAGTGACTCAACGGGGACTCAGACAAGCAGTACTAGAGCTGTTGACCATGAACAGGAGTGCAATTCTTTGGCTCTGATCGAATCGGAAAAGATGTCTCTTGAGAAAAAGTTATCCCTCGTAAATTAAATATTGGAACAACCAGATTGCCGTTATCATAATTTTACTGGGGAGTACCAGCAACCCCATCTGCGAGATCATGCACCCTGGTGTAAGCCATTGATGGCCTCATACGCGCCCCAAGCACCTGGATCCGGCGGCAACTCCTTCCCATCCTCACCAGCCGCGACATAGGTCGCTCTTCCTAACCTGGGCTTCAGAGTCTTCGTCTTCTCTGCTCCATCCTTCGCCGCTTGGACGCCTTCATCAAAGCTACCGTTCTTCTTCAGGCCTTCCGCAAAAGGAATGAGGACATCCATTACCGTCCTGTCGCCAACCTTTGCCGGCGTATACCTTCCCAAATTGTCCAGCGCGGTGCCGGCAGCAAGAGCCCATAATTGAGGAATGCCCTTCGTCTTGGCTAGCTCGATGTTGCGCTCAACGGCTGTTGTCAAGGACACGAAAAAGATTCCGAGGATACCGCCGAGGGTGCCGCCCATTTTGGACTCAACGATGTCTTCTAATTCGTGCAGGACGGCCACGACGGAGCCTTTGGCAGCGAGCTGCTTCTGATCGAGGGCTGCCAGAAGCGATGTGGCGCCGGTCTTCAGCGTCTCACCACAATCTCCGTCGCCCATGACTGTGTCCCACTTTGTCAGATCAGGCTCTCGCTCGACAAGTGCGTTGCAGGCACCGCGCAACATGCTTTCCAACGTCTTCGGGTCGACCTTTAGGTCCTTGGCATCGTCCACTTGCTTGACAGGCTCTGTAGGTGACTCGACGAACTGATTCCGGCGATTGCGTCGAACTGCCTGTGAGCCGGCCAGAGACTCCCAATGTGTGCTCGTCTTAACGTCTAGGAACTTCTTCATGTCGTCCACTGAGTATTTGCAATTCTTTGACGCAGCAGTCATATTGACGACTGACACGGAGAACGCAGGCGCGTTCAACGATGTTTCCAAAGGTCCCGAGTACACACGTACGGGCTCAATTTTCCAATCCCGCGCAAGCTGCTCCAGAAATTCGTTGACCAGAGCGCCCATCTCTAGATATGACATGCCACCGAAGTTGCTGACTAGCAGTACAGTCTCGTCACCAGGAGCAAACTTCACATATCCACGCTCTGGGTCGTTCTCGTCTAAGCAGTATGTCAAAACCTGCTTGATCAAGTCCTCTGGCGAGGGCGGCGGTGAGAGCTTCTTGTAGCCAGGCTCATTGTGTGGTCCAGTTCCTATCTCCACCTCGTCGACCGCAAGCATACCATGCTCGGTTCGGCCGGGCACGTGGCAGTGGTCGAGGGTCGCCGCAATTGAGACTACCTGCTCGGAAAAGGCGACTCCAAGATCGTAAACATCGTCGAGAGAGTGTCCGGCACCCGATGCGCCACCCATGACCTTCAGAACACCAATCTGAGCAGCGAGACCTCGTCTTCCAACCAAGCTGCCTTTCTTACCGACTGAAACGTCGTCTCCGCAGATGATCATGCGGCAATTGTGGCCCTTTGCGACTGCTTTTTCGTTGGCAAGTCCGAAATGAAGGCAATCACTGCAGATTATTAGCGCTGATTCAAGCGCCGCTTTCGCTCTCAGCTCACCCGGTGTAGTTCGTCACAACCAGGATCGTTCCTTTGTCAGACGGGACTTGGTCGATGCCTGCAATTATCTGTTTCGTGCTCGGGCTAGCAAAGATGTCTCCTGCGACTGACGCAGCAAGCATGTTTTCGCCAACGTATCCCGACCATGCCGGCTCGTGTCCGGACCCACCACCACTGATCAGCGCAACTTTGCTCTTGTCGTAGTTGCTGTTGAAGACAACTCGGTTCTTCTCATCGAGGCCAAGTGACGGGTTGTAGGAAATTAGACCCCGAAGGCATTTATTGACCAGCCCTTCGGGATTGTCGTAGAGATGGCGCATTGACATGATGGTACAGTATTAGATAGTTACGGAAGCGTGCGCTTCTGGGATCGCACAAATACAAGCAGGCTCGTGAGAAGGCAGAGGAACGTGGAGGCAGCTTCAGAGGATGGTTTTCCAGCAACCAGTCTTATGCAGCACGGAAGGGCCGTGGACCGGAGAGATTAGTTGATGGACACGAGATTGGAAGAGCGCAAGTTGGATTCCGAGCGCGGCAATGAAGGCATAAGCTTCGACTTTGACGCAACAGCAATCATGCACCATGGAGGACCTTCCCCGCAGTTCTCACGAGACAGCTTGCAGGCATTGAAAGCCGGGCATCGGGAAACCTGCTGAGCCTCCGCTCATCCCCTGCAGCTTCTGGACCCCAAACGCTTGAGCCGTTAGGCCATCCGCGACATCCATTTCCGCCCCGCGGTGGGGGCCACGGAGTCGATGCCGACGTGGGTACCGAGCTGTTGCTGAATTGACTGGATCGTGCTGTAGAACGTGCATGGAAGGGAATTCGGAGACTTCGGGGTGTTCGTCGCGTGAAGATGGAAGTTTCGGAAGTTTCTTAAGCTCATCAACACTCATCTCATAATTTGCATTCTTCACACCAAACCACCTCCTACAGCACGCCACCTCTCTCTAAATACTCACATTACGGTCACCATGTCTACACCCAAGTGGAAGATTGCCATTGGCTGCGATGTTCGTTCCCATCTCTCTTCCAGTTTCGACATCTACTGACGGCCATCAGGACGCCGGCGTCGGCTACAAAGACAAGATCAAGGCCGACCTCGAAGCCGACCCTCGCGTCGAATCCGTCACCGACGTCGGCAGCCACGCCTCCTCCGACAAGACCGCCTACCCGCATCGCGCCGCCTCTGCCGCCAAACTCGTCGCCGAAGGCAAATGCGACCGCGCCCTCCTCATCTGCGGAACGGGCCTCGGAGTCGCCATCGCCGCCAACAAGGTCAAGGGAATCCGGGCCGTCACTGCACACGACAGCTTCAGCGTCGAGAGGGCGGTGCTGAGCAACAACGCGCAGGTGCTGTGCATGGGTGAGAGGGTCATTGGCGTCGAGCTGGCGAGGCGGCTGGCCAAGGAGTGGCTGGGATATGTTTTTGATACGACGAGTGCCAGTGCGGCCAAGGTGGATGCCATTACGGAGTACGAGAAGGAGATGCTTGCATAAGAGTGTGGTGCGACTGGTGAACATTGTCAGGGCTTGCATACAGAATAGACTTAATCAACAATTCCGGCATTGATTCATTGGTGTTCCCATGGAAGTTCGGAACTGCCACTTTGCTTCTCAAAGTTGAGTCTCCTTCGGCCGATGCCTAATATAGATCTAGCAGCAAGATGCCGTTCGACCTTCATAAAGGGCAGTCTGGCTCTTGGAGTCTGCTCATACCTCGTTATAAGCTACAGCCACACGGTCGCGAAGACATTGCGCCTGTTGCTCTGGCTTCGACCAAAAATCAGGAGCTCTTTCGCCCCCAGGAAAGCTCAATCCGTCATGGCAGACGCGCCGCCCAGAACCAAGGTGGGGGAATACTCAGGGATTAACCTTCCGATGCGGCTTATCCACTCATCGAATCCCGATCTCGGCAATCGTCAAACTTCCCCACGCAAGTGGACGACTTCCCGCCTGTCATGTACTGCTCAAGGCGGAAGAAAAGAAGTCGCCGCCAGTGGTCCATTCATACCAGCTGGACAGATAGTTGGATGCCCAATTAAGTACCTGGCCAAGTACCTAGCTAAGCACCTACTTATGGGGGACGTCGGCAGAGACTTCTTTCTACCCGCATTGTGTTTCAATCGAGGCACCCGAAACAAATCATTTGCGACGATTGAGATGAGAACTGATGTCAGATGTAGAAGGCTTCAGGCGGTGAGATGATCTGCTCAGTTCAACACGCTGTTCAGAAGCGTTATCGTTTGTACACATCAAGTTATTGAAACCACCTACAAACTAAATTTGGCTTATTTGTGAGCTTGCGGGAGCTCTTTTGGAGCAACACGGTGCTCTACCAAGTGGAACAGCTCTCGCTGACGTGTAAACTGATCGAGCGCATCCAGCAAGCAGCCCAAAGAGCATGAGCATGAACATCGCTCAAGCGACGACCACCAGTCTCAGGTTTCCGGACCAAAAGGCGGATACGATATCGCGATGGAATCACCACAGCCATGCAAATGACACTTCGAGTTGCGGAAGCCGAGAATCGACTGTCGTGATGGTTGTACTCGTTGGGTGGACCGATTTGCTCAATGGTGTTCATCCAATTCTTGATAGAAGAAAGAAGCCGCACAAACAGCGAATCGCGGAGCACCAGGGGTCCTCATTGCACCTCGACACGATGAAGCCGAAATGGCTCAGAGGCGATGATGGACTTTACCAGAGAGGATAATTAAACTCGCACCAACCTTAACGGGAATTTCACAGGTGTCGCACAAGGGGCAGCACAAAGGAACAAAGCCCGTGTTTGCTCCAATCAATTCTCAAAGCCACGGTGCATTTTCGAGGCACCCGGTATACCGGTTCATGGGAACTAAATTCACAGTTGGCAACCTGATTTGATTTATATTCTCTTAGCGTCTGCCTTTGGCGGCGGTTGCTCGAGCTGAAATTGGCTTGCCAAAGTCCCCCAATGATCACAATCAGCATCAGTGATATCCTCAGATCTTTCAAACTTCGTTGAGCATCGGAAAATACCACGTCAAATCAGTCATTCCTAGTTCGATGCGACAGGTGGGGTGCAATTGCTCTGCAGGCAAAGTTACACAGACAATTCATGTGTTGCTGCGAGGGGCTGATGGCGTGTCCTTGCCACATGCGGTGCATAGCGATGCACGTTGGAAAGGCTTAGTGCTGTGCCTAGGCCTCATGCCGCGTGCTCACCGTAAATTGCTAAAGCCACATCCGATCGAAGAGCACGCCGTGCTGACCGAGGTAAATTTCAGATCGCTCCATGAGCCTGAAAGAGAAACCATCATGCCTCTTCTCTACTTTGAAGATTGACCTGCCGCTCCACCGGCCGGCTTGTCCGCAGGTTGATGGATCTCACCAACGCTGAAATGCCCTTCTTCATTCACGCCGGTGGCTGCATCATTTCCGCTCGTCGGCTTCGTAGGTATGGTTGTATCTTGGTCGTTGACGCTGTCTGTGGCTGTCGCAGCTTCACTGGCACTACCGGCTATATCGCTAATCCCGGAAGACTCAATGGCAGCGCCGTAGTTGGCATCAGAGGACGAAGCAGGCGTGTCAGATTTGAAGCGGAGAAAGTGGGCTGGAGAATGTCAGTACTTTGTTGACTCCTGGCCGATGGGCGTACCGAT
Organism: Cyanodermella asteris; assembly: GCA_900618795.1. Lineage (NCBI taxonomy): Eukaryota > Fungi > Ascomycota > Lecanoromycetes > Ostropales > Stictidaceae > Cyanodermella > Cyanodermella asteris. The sequence continues at coordinate 87,299 of UYJD01000004.1, read as the reverse complement.
AGCTGCACACTTACCTGGGACGAATGATCCACGAGTCGGTGTTTGAGAGCAGGTCCGCACGGCCGGAGCGCGGAGCAACAGTCGTGTAAACATCGTGGTCATGCAAGATGCGTGAGATGGGGTTAGGTTGAGACGGTCCCGAATAGGACTTTGACAGAGAGGCCAGTGGCTGGATCTCACCTACGAGAAAATGTAGAGTGACTCCAAAACAGCAGATGGTGGCAAGAACCATTTATGTATCTGCTTTAGGTACCGATTCATCTTTCCCGAACTCGACACAGTCAACGCGGAAGGCGCGACATGGCCTGTCGTCATGGCAAGCACTCTGTCTCAATCACGTGTTCATGCAGACTGAACGCATCATGTTGACGAAAGGGAGGAGCAACTTCTTATTGGCGCATCAGCCCTTCCGCGGTCTGAAGCAGTCAATGAGCATTGAAGTTCAGAGGCATCGAAAGTGGAGAAGCGCCGTAAACATGCTCGCTTAGCGGCCATTGGGTTGTGGCGAGCGCATCAAGCTCACAGAAAACAGCCGATCGCTCGTGAACAATCTGCGCGGGTTCGATGCTCCTGAACTCAGGCCGCGTTGATTGGTCGGCAGCTGAGGCAGCTTTCTGAGTGTCAGCTTCATTGATCGCTGATTGGTGCGTCGCCACTCGGTCTTGGCACTCATCGACTTCTGAAATGCAGGCGGATTCTGCTGAAAGGCGCCTGTGGCAAAAGTCGGAGCGCCCTTTGACTCCGACTGTGATCTTGTTCGTAATGTGACTCGCTCGAGTCGGACTACATGAATTCGTCGAGGCGGCCTCGACCACAGCCATCCAGCCTCGACAGTCATCCAGTGTGCAAGTATCGGCGACGGCCTCAAGAATTTCCGAGAAATGTGACGATACCTTGACCGCTTGTTCGATTTGATGGTGAGCAATTTTACTTGAGCGATGAACAAGCATATATCTGCAAAGCCAGCAGTCACCTCATCGGTCCGTTCCTTTGAGCGGACTCGGCTAATCTTCATCGCCGGTACTTCTATTAGAGGGCGAGCATCGAAGAGCCAGCTAAGGATGTCGTGCCCGGGGCTGGCTCGCGATAGCGCCGGATTCCCGATGGACCTGGAAACAAGAACCTACGTCAAAACGCTCTGTGCAAGCCACTCTCGGTAACAAATGGTGTTCTGTTCGGAGAATCGATTCTTATGCTGGACATCTGCTCATGTCTCTCCATGACACGATGCGTGCCACGGATGGAGGGCCGCTGCGCTTTGCCAGCAAAGATGGGACGGTAACCGATGTTAACGAAATGAGCGCGTCCCTGCTGCTCGCGATCCCAAAATTGTTTGCTATTGTGGCAGGCCGTAGACATCAGAAATAAAGAGTCGCTGATAGTGTAGCTCCAACGGCAGCCCCGCCCACAGCACGGGATTCCGGTGGGGTCTCGGTTGCAAGCTCGGGCTCTCCCGGCTCTCACGCGATGCTGCTCATCATCCGAATCACCTGCTCACTTCGTCACTAAGACAACCACCTCCAAGACTGCGTCAGCCCTTGCACGCGTGTACGCGACAGCTCTAGCACCGCCCAATCTTCTATCAGATGGGTCATGCACTGCCAGTCCACCGCCGCCCGCTGAGATGCCGTGTCGATGACACCGGCATGGCTTCGTGATGCCACCCGCGTCGTGAGCTCCCAGCTTCCTGAGTTACCTATCTACACTCTTCCCAAACCACCGATTGGGAATCCCAATAGCCATCGCCCGTCATGGCCTTCCTTCTACCTGGCTCGTTCCAGAAGCGCCTGATCCGCTATGCGCTCTCGCAACTTACGTTTCTCGACATGGCCGCCTTTGATCTCGACAGGCTCGAGGGTGCCTGGGGTAGTCACAGCACAGGAGAGATCCGAGACATACCCTTCAAAGCTGATAAACTAAGCGAGCTTTTGTCGCTGCCGCCTTGGGTCAAGATAAGCAAGGCAAGGGTCCTCCGGCTTCGACTGACAGTTCCGCTTGCTATATGGCGCGAAAGCATCCGGGTCGAGATTGACGGCGTCGAAATCTCGTGCACCATCTCCAACGACGACCAGAAAGAGAAGGGCATACAAAAAGGCGTCAAAGCCAACCAGCCTCGAAGTACACAGCCGCGCAAGCATGATCCGGGTGGTGATGAGCATGAAGGCTTACCGACGGTGGAGGCTCTGGCACAATCCTTCGTCAAACATGCACCCGAAGCAGAGAAAGCAGAGGCGAGGACAGCTTTGGCAAGACAACAAGGACTGGAGGAATCCCAAATCAGCACCAGTAGCAGTGGTGAGGACGAAGGAGTGGCTCCCGCATACACACTGCCGGGCATGGCAGTGGACTTCCTATGGCAAGTTGGCGAACGCCTGCGTATATGCATCAAAAACGTCATGTTCCAGATTGAGTTCAGACTTGACCTTCCCTCTACCAGCTCCATCGAGGCGTCCTCCGAGTCAGTCACGATGCGTTTGACTGTGGACAGCTTGGACATCCAGGGCGCGCAGGCAGCGAGCAAAACACAACCGCACGGCACTTCATCCATACTTTTGGGCAACCATTATGTTACGATAAGTAGTCTTCAAGGGTTTGTGATATCTGAGCCGTCCCTCTTTTCTGCCTTTTCCGCCATGTCTGTGCCGCCATCGCCGACTACCACGCATGCCAGCATCTTCCGGCGTGGGAACAGCTCCGCCTCTGCTCGATCTTTTCCGGAATCACCATCGCCTGATCGTGGATCTGTTGCTTCCAAACCGGCATCTCTGTCCACGAGCCAGGAGATTGCCATGTCACGCTCAACGATTCTTGATGCGCCACCAGACATGTTCCGCAGCATGTATGCTGAGGATTCATCTAAACGGAAGGAATCCACCCCTGAGCAGGATCCGCTCTCAGAATCCATGATAAGCTCGCGTTATCACGGCTTTGGCTCCGAAGCTGAGATCAGCCAATTTGAAGACTATTCCAGCCCCGATCAGTCCTTCCTCGAAAATGGTCGTCTCGAACATACCGACTCATTTCCTGGTCCTCTTGCGGATTCTGATACGCTACCAATGGCCACATTTCCTCACTATTCATATAAATCTGAGCGTCCAAAGACACCTACGCAAGCTTTCCCTTATACAAGCTCAGCACTCTCTGGCTCCTCGTCTGCAGGTCTGCCTCCCAGCCAGCTTTTGAATCTGGCATTGCAGGAGCCGGAAAGCTCTGAGCAAGGTGGCCTGGAAATGGAAGCTTCTACTACTGGCGAGTCGGTATTCCACGAATTCACGGACGATTATGGCCAGCAGAGCGAAATCCAAGATTCAGTAGACTTTCGCGATTCTCAGTCTCGGCCGGGGTCAAGTACGACCGAGAAGCGACCGGAACTAGGCCCAGGGCACGAAAGTATATCAGCTGAAGGTTCTGATCCATTCGCTTCCGAAAGTGTCACGCCAACTCCGATAGCGAATGAACTTATGGAGTCCACGCTTTTCACCTCAGAACAGGCCCAGAGCATGTACATGAGTGTCATAGACGAGAATCAGGATGAGAAAAATTCCCAGGTGCACATCCCTGGAGGCTGGAATTCTGAATATGACCCAGCACCGGTCCTTGCACGAGATGCTGTTGCAACTGGAAAATCAGAATCATCGGGACTAGACATAGCGTTGGAGAAGAAAGAAGAGATGCAGTCAGACATCGTGGACGATGAAAGGGTAACCGACCAAGCCAGATCCAAATCTGCGAATGCCAACTCGCAGATTCCCCCGGAGGAAGCACAGCCACAGTCGTCCAATATGTTAAGGAAGAGATTCTTCCACGTTCATCGCATCACATTCGAGATTCCCCCAACTCTGCTTCGGCCAGTGCCGCCAGAGGTGGCAGGCTCCTCTGCTAGCGGCGGTCCAGCACCTCGGCAGCGAAGGATGCCCGGCGAAATGTCTCTTTACGACAGCCCCCAATCTCACTTGGAACGGAGCACTTTACGGGCCAGCATCACAGCTGCGCGTCAAGAAAGCTTTGGCAGCGACCGTGAAGAAGATGTATCTCCGCCTGTGGTTCACATCGACGAGATCGAATTCGCAAACGACATGTGCCTTACCAAATTAGCAATCATGTCGGTTCAACAATTACTGGCATCGAGGCCTCCGGGCAAAACTGAGACGTCGCCTACTAGCCCAGAACCTTCAGCTGCCCTGCCATGGCGCATCAAGGCTGACAAATTCACTTGGGCCATGGTAGATTCCCTCCAAGGGCCAACGGATAGTGAGACCCAGCTTGACCCACAGAGTCCATTAGCCTCGACGGGAGTCCTGTTAGTGACCCAAATTCTCGATCTATCGGCATCACAGAGGCGGAAAGGTGGGATTTCTGTCATTGATGTATCTCTCGGCAAGTACACATTTGGATACTCGGACGAAGCGATCTTGTCATTCGACTCTTCCGCAAAAATGCGCGAATCCATGCGCGACATCCAAAGCAGCAAAGATATCTCGATCTCCATTAAGATCACACCGAAGGGAGCACCTGACGTGACGATTATGACCTTACCCTTGCACGTTGTTCTTGACTTGCGGCGAATGGACGAGACTTTCAGCTGGTTCGGTGGCCTCAATGTGATGCTGGGACTCGGCAACTCTATGATGTCTGCCACAACAGTCACCGATCTCAAGCCAACTCCCAAAACAATGAAGGTACGCTTCGACTCACCAGGTCCGCCAGATTTGCACGACGAGAAGATCGGTCCAAGCTCCAAAGTTGCCAAAATTACTGCTCGTATAGGCGGTCTTTTGTTTGATCTGCATGGGCAGGACTCATCATTGTGTCTAGAGGGGACTGCGCTGAAAGTAGTGCATCGAGCTGAAGGAATCGGAATGAGGATCGACAAGTTGCGTTTCACAGGTCCAATCGTTCACGGCAGTCGTGATGCGCCGGCCGTACTGGTCAACTTTGGCCCGCTCAACGTTGAATTCTTGCAAAGCCCTAAAGAGCAGGACCTCGCACGACTCATTGGTTTACTCTCACCGTCCAGCCTCCGCGAGGATAATGAAGAAGACGATATCCTGATTGACACTTTACTTAGACAGCGGCGCAAAGGCAGTTTACTTCGCCTGAACATCGATCAGGTCAGTGGAGAAATTCGGAATATGCCTCAGATGGAGCATTTCACTCTCCTCGCGGACGAGCTGAAGAAGCTTGCGACGGTAGCGAAATACTTACCGGAAGATGACCGACCTGGAATGATGATCCTTTCTCTTATCGAGAATGTCAATATTGACGTCGAAGCAAACAAGCGATTTGGCAATGCCGTTCTTAAATCCAATAATATCGAGCTCGCACTTGTCACGATGCCGTATCTATTACTTTTGGGAGTGGATTGTATCTCAGCCTGGCACAAAACGAACAAATTGATCGGAGAAGTTCTGCAGCAACAGAAACGGGAGCGGCGTGGCAAGACGGTTGAGGTTAACCAGCAACGTACTCCCATGCTTTTGGTCAAGTTCATTGGCAACGACCTCGAACCCACGTTCAAAATACGATTCTGGAACCTCATAGTTGAGTATCATGTGACCACAATCATGGCAGCCATGGGCATCGAAGAGACATCCTCGGGGGAAGTGGTAGTCGCAGAAATGGTGCACTCAATTGCCAACCTAGCTCGCGCTACACCACCACCACCTAAGCTTTCCGCGCAATCATCAGCGATTAGTGCAGCCTCCACTACCTCAAAGCGGATGAGAATTGACGTCGGGTTGCGCGATTGCGCTGTTGCCCTCAATCCCCTTCGAAAGCCTTCCAGAGGGCTACTTGTCCTCACCAATGCCAAAGTTTCTGCAGTTCTGCCCCGGAATGAAAGTTCGGAGCTTGATGCATCAGTCGAGCTCAAACAGTCATCGTTCATGGTCGTGAATGACGTTGCAGTCCTGGTGCTTCCCGAGCAATCGACGGTACCAGGTCTGACTTTGCCACTGATATATGGCAGCGGCCACAAACTTGCATTACAGAAGATGGGCTATGTTCATACAGCGGACATTTCGTCGGCCAAAGTGAATGTCAAGATGTCAGCCAAGCAAGCTGACGGCGAGCGAACGATGGATCTAGAGGTGTTTGATAAGCTCTTTGTTATTGACTCCTGTGCCGACTCGACCCAGACAATGATTGCTATTCTTGCAGGTCTTTCTCCGCCGATGCCACCTAATACGGATGTCAAGTATCGAACTGAGATTGAGCCCGTCGAGGACATGATAGCTTCTTTTACTGGGGATGCTTTTCTCGCCGACGAAGACCCTGCTAGCACCTACGAATATGTGGAGAAGTCGCATGCTGAGGAAGGGTTTGGGCCTGACTCGCCTACTGGTAGCATTGGCTCCGATTCCTCCGAACTGGCACAGAAGCTAGGCTATGATGTTCCTGACGATAGCCGCGCTGCTAATCTCATGCTAAATCCAGAGACCAAGGCACGAGCTCCGCGTAAGATTAAGCTCAATTTTGCTGATAACTTCTACGTCCACGAAGAAAATTGGGATGGTAAAGCATATGAGTGGGAATCGACGGGAAAGGTGTACAATCGTGCAGACTCAGAAAAAATCCGCAAAAGCCCGCTTCGTGTAAAGGTTCGAGAATTGCACGTCATTTGGAACCTTTTCGATGGTTACGACTGGCAGCATACGCGAGACATCATCGGGGATGCGGTCGCGGAAGTGGAGCGGAAAGCGGCTGAACGTCAAGCTCGACGGGCGGGCCGCAGATCGTTCGAAATCGAAGAAGAAGAGGATTCCGTTATCGGCGACTTTCTCTTCAATTCGATATATATCGGCGTTGGGGCCAAGAGCGACCCGCGAGATCTTGCGAGACAGGTGAATAAAAACCTGGCGGACGATGTCAGTGAAAGCGACAGCTACGCAACTCCGACCACAGTTATTTCTGCAACGCCGAGCGGTCGTGGTATGAAAACACGCCGAAAAAGATTGAGGTTGGACCGAAGCAAGCATCACAAAATTACGTTCGAGCTGAAAGGGGTCTCCGCTGACGTCGTAGTCTTCCCACCCGACTCCGGCGAGACACAGAATTCGATAGACCTTCGAATCCGCGATCTCGAGGTCTTCGACCACATCCATACCTCGACGTGGAAGAAGTTCGCGACGTATATGCACGACGCTGGACCACGCGAAGCTGACATGCCAATGGTACATGTGGAGCTACTCAACGTCAAGCCTATAGCTGATCTCGCTGCATCGGAAATTGTGATGCGCTTGAGTGTGCTTCCACTTCGACTACACGTCGACCAGGACGCTCTCGATTTCATCACTCGTTTTTTTGAATTCAAGGACACCTCTGCTGGCCCATCACAGCAACCCACGACTCCTGCAGAGCAGCCGTTCTTGCAACGTGTTGAGGTCAATGCCATCCCGGTGAAGCTCGATTTCAAGCCAAAACGTGTGGACTACGCAGGACTCCGATCTGGGCGCACTACCGAGTTCATGAATTTCATTGTACTTGAGAGCTCAGACCTAGTCCTCGAGCGTGTGATCATCTACGGTATCTCTGGCTTTGACCGGCTAGGAAAGACTCTAAACGACATTTGGACACCAGAAGTCAAGGCCAATCAGCTTCCCGGTGTCTTGGCCGGCCTTGCTCCGGTGCGTGGCATAGTCAATGTTGGATCCGGCATCAAAGATCTCGTCGTTGTACCCATGCGAGAATACCGAAAGGATGGTCGGCTCGTTAGGGCTATCCAAAAAGGCGCCATAACTTTCGCCAAGACGACGACAACTGAACTAGCCAAGCTAGGAGCCAGAATCGCGCTTGGTACACAAACCGCATTGCAGAACGCCGAGGGCATGCTCGTAGGAGTATCGAACTCTGAAGACGAGATTCCGGGCAATATTGCAACAACTGCAGGAGCCGACGATGAGGTCGCGCAACACATTTCTCCATACGCCGACCAGCCCTTGGGTGTCATGGCTGGCATGCGGGGCGCCTGGAGACACCTTGAAAGAGACATCCTGTTGGCAAAAGATGCCATCATCGCTGTGCCAGGCGAGATTCGAGAAGGCGGCAGCGCGCAAGGAGCAGCTAAAGCTGTGTTGCGAGCGGCGCCAACCGTCATACTAAGACCGGCCATGGGTGTCAGTCGCGCGGCCGGAACGATGTTAATGGGTGCGACAAATGCTCTCGACAAGCAGGAAAGGAGAAGAACGGAGGACGTAAGTACCGCTCAAAAATGGCGCCTTGCTGTTGTGACATCTCAATTGACTTGGTACAGAAATACAAGCGATATTGATTCGCTGATCGCTCGTTCTTTGACGCATTTGTTTTATTTGTTGTGATACCAGCCATATCGCATTCTGCATAGCGAACGTCATTATTGTTTTACGCCTGGTGGAATCCCGCTGCGAAATCGCCAAAGGTGCATGAAATGAGCCCATGTGTTGACGGCCAAATTGACGCCATCTCAGATAATTATGTATACAACTCTAGGATACACCTTTTCCGAGAGAACCTAATTATCTTCGCGCATATGCTCTTTGTCAGAGCAAGGCGTTGCGAAGATTCCGGCTATCTTTTTCTTATTGTTTACCAGATACCTTGGGAAACGGCTCCTCGCCCGGTTTGTCTCCGACATCCGGATGGGCACCTCTTATGCTGCCACCTGTCTTATCCGCTGTCCCGACATTAGGTCCAGCGATGCCTCGCGGCCCTACACCACCGCCCGCTCCACTCGTCTCCTGCTCCAACGCATACTTTTTCAATTCTTTGAGATCGACCTCCTTGAGCGCCTCCGTCGCCGTCGCGTGCAACGATACCTTCGGAACGATGGGGTCATTCGCGTCCTTTGCCGCCCGCATGGCTTCTTTCCACCGTGACGCGCACAGGCACCATTTGGTGCCTGGCTTCAGGCCCACGGATGCTAGATTATTGCCTTTGGAGGCTGTAAAATCGAGGAATTCTTGCGTGATGGTGCCTGGGGAGCCGAGGATCAGTGAACTTGTTCGAAGGCAGAGGCTTTCTTTCGGATTGAACTGGGTTGTGGCTTACCTGCCACGGTGTGATTTCCGCTGTCTTCGGGTCCTGTTCGGCAGAAGCCATCGCGATAGGCGCCCGTTGGAGGGTCTTTGGAGAAGTGATGTAGAGGGCCGCCGAAGACTGTCAAGGATGTCAGCAGCCGCAATGATGAACGCCGGCTGCGAACCCCGAACGTTGTACCCGAACATTGTGTCGGCTTTGGGACACTCGCTTGATTCTTACGGATGTACCTCACTTACCATTCTTATTTTGCATGAGCTGCTTGCCCCGAGACGGATTTCCAGACATTGTGACGGTTCTATGTTGCGTGAGCGGCCCGGATGAACTTGATGAGAACTAATAGTAGCAATCCTAGAATTCCAAGCAGGAGTCGAAAGTGACTAGAAAACGGAACAAGGGCGAGAGCGAGGAACGTTTTGCCATGATAGAGCTGTCATAGCTACCTATGCGGAGATGTATTCCGAGAGGATCAGATTTCAATGATGTAACGAATCGCCATGATGAGCAATGACTTTCCCATGAGACGTTTAGAAGTGGAGCCGACCCGCCGCGCAACGCATGGCCATGCTTCAACGATGGTTCCGCAACTTTTGAAACCGTTGTCACTGAAAACTTTGGAGCTTGGATTGTACCGGTACTGCCTAACAGACAAACCATGGGGTATCACCTGCAGGTTCAGCGCACGCTGTCACGTGAGTATTCACGTTGAAGCGCGTGCGGAGCGCATCAAAGCGGGCTGGCAGAGGTATCTAGCGCAGGTACTTGCCAAACTCCTCTGAAAGCTGCCTTGGTGAGTACTTCTGCAGGTACATGAGTGAGCATAAGCTGAGCTAGTCGTGCCAGCAGTCTTCTGGGTAAGTTTGCTGGTATTTGACGAAACTATTCGTCAAGACATGTGGCAGCCCGTCTTGCATCTCCAAAGCTCGACGCGTAGCGTTGATCCGAAGCCATTTATATGCTACTCGGTCGTTTACCTCTTGCGCTCGGCGAAGTGAGGCAGCATCAAGCACTTGGTCAAGCTTTTCTGTTTCGAATTATTGGTCCACAAAAATGACTGATGGTCTTTCCCACGGTACGGACCAAGTGTTCTTGAATTAATTTTCAGAATCAAACCCCTATTTATTGAGCGCTAGGAAGGGCAGTTCGAGAACAGGGTCTTTGTCTTGTAGTACGAAAGCTTACAGACTTCTGTGCTCCTGAAAGGCAGGCAAGTTGTCGTTCCAGCGAAGAGGTTCTTGGTCTGATGTCCCATAACTTTGAGTTCAGGACTTTCGCTGCTGTGCCCAAGCGTTGGTGACGGTATCTAGCAAGTTGTGCATCCGCAAGGGCAGGCAATTCCGGCGATAGCTTGTCAATATCGACAGCAAATTCACCGTAGGCTGTCACAGGAACAGGTGCCATCTTGGGTCGCATGATAATTAATGCAATAAAGGTGCGCGGGACCATCCACCTGGAGCGCACCCATCTCAAGGGTATACATCAAGCTCCAGGAGCTTTGATCAACATTTGCAAACTACCACAGTGGATATAATTATGTTCGAGTGATAGCAGTCAAAACGTATGTTCCCGTGGCGGAACCGTCCACCATGCCTCACTTACGAAAGAATGGAAAAGTGTGTGTTGGATCACCTCCACGGGAGCTCTCAAAAAACCATTCGCTTAGTTTCTGACACCTGATTTGCAGTCTTGTTGGCGCAATTCCCCCCATTGACGCCGTTGTCTTTTGATAGATTTTTGTTGCGGTTTGGCCCTGTGCAACCGGATTCGCTGTGCGGCTGGGGCCGCGAGTTGACATGAAGGAGGTTGTGAATGGCACAAGAGGTTTGAGCTGACTTGACGTCTGTCAACGCGGTTATTTAGTCTGTCCACAGCGATCCAGACTCCATGACAACATGCGCGTCAAGTGATTCGAGCTTCAGGTTGGTATCTTTCTGCACATCGCCATGCGGCAATTCGGGTTTGCGGATCTGGACTGGTGGAATACTCGATGAACATCAAGCGCCCATCAATTCGAACAGACATAGCCGAACGTCCCAAGAAGCTGACTGTAGGGATTTGCTTTTTTCTGTCGCGACTGCACGGGCTCATGGTCCAAAATAACGAGCACACATTGTCGAATACTCTGAAAGGCAACCACCTTTCACAGAAGCTTGATTGCGGATCCAACTGGTCCAATAATGCTTTTGACGCCTTCATATCTGACAACAGCCCATCTCCTTTCTTCCACACCTCGTGGTCCCAACTGTTTTCGACACATCGTATATCGGGGATACGACAATATGGATACAGGAGTTTAGACCAACATGTGTCTGACAATGCTGTGCAAGAATCTGCAATGCGCAGATAAACAGATACTTGTCAATGAATGCAACAAGCTTCACGGCGTCGACAAAAGAACCATCGACCTCTGGCTGGCATGTCCTGATCTCTCGATGAATGAAGGCGCGAATTACCTTGCCGCAAAAGCAAATGAAAAAGCGGGGAAGCAGGGACCGATGATCGCAATCAGCCATTCATCAACGAATCGTTCGCCAGGAGCATCGAAGTATGCTTAGCTCGTTCGACGCCAGCTCACTCGACCAAATCTGCATTAACTAGGCGGTCTCAAGCCAAATTGGTCCTTGGTGGAGCAGGTCCAGATAAGAATGCATTCCAGCAACCGCCGAAGGTTCAATCGACCAGTGACAACGATGATGGCACTGACATGGGAAATAAACCACGAGGATCGGCTGATTCATTCGCCACAGATGCGCAACCGGAAGTCCTGACTTGGGTGATGGAGCAACAAGCGATGCATCGCCATTTGATGGCAAAAGGGACAGTGTTGCAAACGTCGAACCCCCATGAAGCATATATGAAGGAACCGTTCCCGCGAGGTCATCTTGAGGAGGCCAGCCTCGGGCGGGCAGTCGTCACATGGACAATGGAACAAGAAGGGCGGGATCCGGCTGCTCGCGAAAAGCGAACTAATCGCATTTTCGAGTGGGTGAGGCAGCATCAGGCACTGAAACGTGAGAGCCAGCTAGATGAATAGCCAAGTTTCCAGCTGAGTATCGAGCCAAGTATCTAGTCAACTATCCGACCAGATTTTCGGCTAGGTACGCCATGAAATATCCAGCAAAGTGCCTGTGATTTAGCTCTCGAGTTCCGTGTCTGCTATGCTAAGGGCCCATGATCGTCGCAAGGTATCATAGTGACGAGCTTCAGCGTGCCATTATAGACCCATACTCGGGACACGTTCTATCAAGTGTGACGGCCATGACTGCATACATGTAGCAAGACCCGAAGCATTCACCGTATAGCGTCCACAAACCGCCTGTTGTCGGATCAAGATGTTCAATCAGCATCGCTGAGGACCGTTTGGATTCGAAATACAATTAATAATTGCATTTGTTTCAAAAACGTCGACGTAGAGCATGAGGATTCAGGTGTCCATGCAAACACGATGAAATTACTCCACATTCTAGGGACAAACAAAGGAGGACGTCCGCTTCCGCCGTTCATTGCATCGGTGGAACGTAGCTCCGACCCAGACATACCAGAGCTTCATGGTCCAAGCTCCTTAGCTGTCTCCATCCCTCTCGAGCGCCAGCGACATCTCCAAATCGCAAGCGATAAACAGTATGGCAGGCAAGAAGAGCAACGATGTTCCCACCGGAGATGACCTCCTCGCCGAATTGGGTCAGCTCGCCGGTGGCAATGCAGAGATGGCGAAGAAGGCCAAAGCGACCAATTCGAAACCAGCAGCGAAGCCCACTACAGCAACGTCGAACTCCATGGAGTCAGACCCCTTGAAGGAGCTCGAGGGTCTAGCAAGCTCGCGACCGCAGACTCCTTCGTCGAAGAAGAACTCAACAACAGCGCCGCCAAGGAAGAGTACTGAGAGCGGGCGGGAGAGGGACTTTCACAAGGGTCTGACGCCATCGGAAGGCGCTGAAGCCAGCAGCAAACTGCACAAGGAGGCCGCAAAGGCGGAGGAACAGGTGAGCCAGAATTTAGAGGCTGCAAAGGCGCAGACATCTGGTGGAGGGGGCTGGTGGGGAGGCTTCGGGGGAGGGTTAGGAGGCATAATGGGCGCTGCAAGCGCGGCCGTCGAGCAGGCGAAGACACAAGCAGAACATCTCGCAAAGGAAATACAGAAGAACGAAGAGGCTCAAAAATGGGCCGAGCACATGAAGGGAAATGCTGCCATACTACGGAGCTATGGTAAGTCTGGGACTCGAGTGATGCGCAGCAAAGACTGATCAAGCTCAGGTGGTGATTTGCGACAATTGACTGGAGATCTGAGGACAAGAGCACTACCCGGACTGACAGACCTACTGCATACCTTAGCACCACCTATCTCTTCTCATGAGCGGCTACAAGTACACATTACCCACGACCTTACCGGATACCCCTCCCTCGACCCTTTAGTACATTCAGTGTTCACTCGCGTCATGGCTCAGGTTGAAGGAGGAGATCTTATGGTGATTCAAAAGGGCAACGAATCAGGTCCCCGGGCTGGTTCTTCAGCCGGCTGGTCTGATGGACCTTGGTGGAGAGATTCCCAGCACAAGCGGGATCTTGGCGCCGTTAAAGGCCTGGTTGAAGGCAGCAAGCTCGTGCGTGCAAGCGCTGAGGCGTTTGCGTCGGAGTACTTCGCTGCCAAGGGAGGTCTTGACGAAGCTAAGAGACAAGCGACAGAAGTCCTCAGCGAAAGTAACCCGACAAGAAGCTCTAATATCTTCCTCAGCATCCAAGCGATTAACCAAACGAGCCCCGCAGATCTTTTCACGGGCTCTGGAAGTGCCTCTGCAAAGGGGAAAGCACCCGATAAAGACGCCCCGGAAGATGAAAAGCCAGAAGATCGGGAAGAGACCTTGTTCGCGTTGTATCTTCACGATCCCATCCATTCATTGTCATTCGGCACAGTAACACAACCTCTGCCCGCCAAGTGGATAACCTGGATGGATTTACCTGCACCAATCGAGCCAGGCACGAATCCGACTTCGTATCTTCCGCAGGACATTGCCGATCTGATCGCCGCTGGCGGTGTGGATCCCCGTGAATGGGTGTCAGAGTGGATTGAAGAGAGCCTCGCATTGGGCGTTGGCATCCTCGCACAGCGATATGTTGCGAGGCGAATGGGGGTCGGCGAAGGAGCTGCCTCGACCATCGTCCAAGGTAGCAGGATCGGTCACGCAGAGGAAGTGGGTGCGGGAGAGCTCGCGAGAGCGTTGTAAATTAGGCGACATGGCCCCAGAAGGTGGAGCATGAATGAGATGGCGCAAAAATTCACGTGCTTCACAGAGCTTCAAAACACTATACATTTATGACCCATCACGAAATGCACATGTTGGATCTGTAGAGCCAGGCGGGTAAGCAAAAATCGTTGCGCAAGTAGAGGACTCCTACTTACGCTACTACTTTGCTAACTTCCTCGAATGAACACTATCATATGCACGTACGAAGGGTTGATACCAGCGTACTTCAGGATGTGCTTTTAGCGTTCGGTATCTGAGTTGTTTACACAGGACGTTCAGAGGTGTTCTCGCCCATACATGTGCCGCGAGTTTTCATTACCCGCCTTGAGAGTGACAGCGCGGGTGATGATCCGTGGCAGGCTGAATGGTGAAGAGTACAAAGCTTCACTGTCTTGACATGACGAGAAAGGGCGCGAATGAGTTCGGTGACAATAGCGATGTGGTGACTCCGTGAAGGAATAGCTTCCCGCATGCTGACGAACTGTGAACTTGTTGAAGGTTCTTATGTTCAAAAGAAAGCCAGGGTCTATTATTCCGAAGCAGATCCGTTCAACTCCACATCTATCCACCCCACTCATACCGACACTCGAACTTTCTCGTCAAAGAAGAAAACATCATACTCCGCTCAAAACACCCAGGACAAATACGATCATGGGTGCCGTCTTTGACTTCATCTGTTCGGCGACCCTCACCCTCCTACTCCTCTTCTTCTGGCTGTTCCTTTTCATGGTAGTTCTGGTCCTCGTCGTCGATGTTGCTTTCCATGAGGAGATCCGACCTTACACCACCATCGGGATCTGCTTCATCTTTCTGGTGTATGTGGCCCTCAACAATCCAATGGCTTGGGCCATCCAGGAGATATGGTTGTTCCTCTACAATATTAACGACGGCGTTCCACATTGAACCACAAGAGCAGGGGGAGTCAACTGCAGAACTCGTGCTGGACACTTTTGCTTTGTCTCCACAGATTTGATGAACTTCACAAATGGTCCAGGGAGGACACAGTAATCAGCACAATGCTGGGGGCATTTACCAGCTGCACTCTGAATCTTGCGACCCTGGCGAGAGAGAAAGGAGAAATATAAAAGTCATGGGAGGTGATCGTCGCACGCGCTGTGCAGATAGTCATAGTGGAGAGCTGTACGATCATCAACGAATTG
Organism: Cyanodermella asteris; assembly: GCA_900618795.1. Classification (NCBI taxonomy): domain Eukaryota; kingdom Fungi; phylum Ascomycota; class Lecanoromycetes; order Ostropales; family Stictidaceae; genus Cyanodermella; species Cyanodermella asteris. Next base: position 71,884 of record UYJD01000004.1, on the reverse strand, counting down.
GAACCGACCTTAACATAGCTATGAGGCCAATGGTGTGCCGTCGTTGTTCTGTGTATAGCGGGCGATGTCCAGCTGGTGGTTCGTGATGTAGCCTCTAGGGGGTCCATGGAGATCGAAAGATGCTGTACCTATGCTTGAAGCAAGAGTCCGCCTCTATTTTGAAAAGCTCATAATAGCAACCACATCTCTGGGCCAGCAAGTGAGCGGTGAAGGCTCAGAATAAGCTTGGACGTCGCTGTTTAACATGCATTCAATAAACTCCGATAGTAGCAAACGTCGTTCATGCTTTGGCGGCTGATTCAGGGACCTCTGGCTTCGGATCGGTGACCGCCTTCAATAGATCTTTGATCACGGCATCTCCCCCTTTGCTACCCGTCTCTTTGATCTTCTTCAACTGCACTTCTGTGTCCTTGTTCGCGTCCTCCTCGGCTTTCTTGTTGCCTCCAGTTTGCTTGAATCAATAAAGTCAGCTTGCACCACCAACTCCGAGTCCCAATCGCAATGTCGTACCTGTTGCTCGTATTGCTTGAACTCCTGCTCTTTCCGTGATCGGTACTCCTCAATCTCTTTCTGGGCTTCAGATCGGGCGTCCTTGACTCGCTTGGTTCTGTCTGTTCACGAAATGAGCTCCCGCAGGTATGATGCTATGACCGCTAACGTCGACATACATTCTCTTGCACTTTGTACGATTTTCTGCGCCTCTCGCTCTGCCTATCTTTTCGTGAGTCTGACCGTCCGGAGCAGTCATTTGGAGTGCGAACGTACGTCGAGGAGAGTCTGGATGCCGGCGGAATTTTGTGCGGACTGCAGCGTGTTAGCCGGAGTCAATCAGTCTTTGGAACATGGATCGTACCATTGTTGTGGTTTTAGGATTGACTGCAGGGAGTAACGAGCGACTGTGTATTCGAGTTGAGTTGCGGCATGAGCTTGCTTCGAGCTGCCTGCTGCGGACCAGCCGGCGTCATGCAGGCCCAGCGGCAGCGAATGGCGGGCAGCGCATGATCCGCTTCTGCTCAATCACGTGGGCAGGCGCCAGGGAGCTCGCGCCGTAAGCTGGGAATTTTGTCCTCCTGATCATAGCTACAGCAGTTGTCTCCAGATCTGTTCCGTGAACTACAGTACATACACAGCGTCACCACCGTCGCACATTTCAATCTCGCCATTCAGCTTCAATTCGGTCTTGCTCCGATGTCTTTCCGCGCCAAAATGACGCTGGCTACCACCTCCGCCGTGTGCGCCGGCACCGTTGCCTTCGTTCATTACGCACAAGAGGCGGGCCGCGCTGCCATGCATGCAGGCGTTGTCAGAGATATGGAGCAGCAGAAGGTCAAGAAGGAGCGCCAGCTAGACTTTGACATGCAGAAGAAGCTCGAGCAGGAATATAGACAGGTTCAGCATGTGACGGACAGCAACGAGGACGGCTCAAAGACAACTTTGCAAGGGCAGCGCCCTTGGTACCGCCGGATTATATAAGTTCACTCGACACTTCCTCCCAGCGAAAGATATTTCACTTTCATGTCATGCACACCTTTCAAGAGGCTGGAAGACTTCTGACTCAACGAGTCGCTCAGGAACCAAGATACTTTTCGCGGGACGGCACAAGCCAAATCGAGGGCCTTTGGACCTGGATAATCATTCCACTCGCATGCGATACGCAAGACTGAAGCCTTTCTTGTTTGGGGCCAGACCTTATGAGCTGCGGTTGGTGCGGACGGGGGCAGCTGCTGAGAACCCTGTCCCGTCGGAATCATTGCAATGACAAGCTTTCCAAAGCTTGCTCTGACCTATTGGACGTCCTTACGAACGGACAATTCATGGGTTCGCAGTTCCAATGACTCTTAAACGGCTGTTGCGGCCTGCGATTTATCATCGAAATGAGCAGCTCTGCCAAGATTTAAAGAGCTCACTTCTCCGCCAACGTGGGGCGGACCTGCAGCTCCGCATCCGCAGCACGACTTTTTGAGCCAGAACTCTTTCGTGCACAAACACTCACTTGACTGATTGAGGTCTCAACACACCATTGTTTACCAATTAAGCTTACAGCCAAAAATGAGTGGACTACAATCCAAGTATGTCAAGCCAGCGAAGCTTGCACGCCTCAACTAACAGCAGTCTAGACGCGTACTTATCGCTGGTGCGGGTCTGGTCTCACAGCCCGTTGGTGATGTTCTCGCTAAGGAGGGCATCAGCGTTACTTACGGATGCCGTAATCTGAGCACAGCACAGAAGACTGCTGCCGCAGTAGGATCAAAGGCCAATGCTATCGTGCTCGATGTCCACAACGCCCAGCAGCTGTCTGAGGCCGTCGCTCAGCATGACCTAATTGTCAGTCTCGTCCCACCTCCGGACCACCCCTATGTCATCAAGGCAGCAATCCAGCACAAGAAGCACGTCTTGACCACATCCTACGTGTCACCCGAAGTCGAAGCTTTGGGAGAAGAGGCGAAGAAGGCCGGTATTGTTGTCATGAATGAGCTTGGCTTGGATCCCGGCTTGGATCACTTGTGGGCCGTCAAGGTCTTGCAGGAAGTTGAGGATGCTGGCGGCAAGTGCACAAACTTCGAAAGCTTCTGTGGTGGTCTTCCGGCACCCGAGGCTAGCGACAATGCTTTGGGTTACAGATTCTCGTGGTCCCCAGCCGGTGTGTTGAGAGCCTTGAACCGAGTTGCAAAATATGTCGAGAATGGCAAGGACGTCGAGAAGGCTGGCGTCGAACTGATGTCGAGCGCGAAGCCTTTCATCTCTCCATACAAGGGATTCGCTGTGGAGTGCTATGCCAATGGCGACAGCTTACCCTACCGACATCGCTACCCGGCTATGAAGGATGCGACTGGCATCATCCGAGGCACCATCAGATACACTGGTTTTGCGGACATTTGCAAAGCCCTCATCAATATCGGTTTCTTGGATATGGACGAGAAGGACTTCTTGAAGAGCAAGATCACATACGCCGAAGCCACTGCCAAGATCATTGGCTCCAGCGACGCATCGGAGGAGGCATTGGTCAGTGCCGTTACCAACAAGCACAAGTTCGACTCGCAACAGGAGAGGGAGGACGTGATTCGTGGGTTGAAGCGCATTGGCATTTTTGACAAGTCGCCCATCACACCACCGAAGGAGGCCGCTAGCCCGTTCTTCCTCCTGAACGGTCTGCTCGAGGCCCAGGGACAGTACGCCCCCGGACAGCGAGACATGATCTTGCTCCAGCACACGTTCCACGTGACAAAGAAGGATGGTAAGAAGAGTATCCTATACGCAACTCTGCTTGAGTACGGTGACCCCAACGGCTACAGCTCCATGGCCAAGCTGGTCGGTGTCCCGGCAGCTGTCGGCATTCTTCAGATTCTGGAGAACAAGATCACGACCCCTGGTCTGGTCAGCCCTGTTGATGAGACGATCGCCAAGCCGATCAGAGAGCGTCTACGAGACCAGTTCGACATCAAGCTTATCGAGTCCGAGGTTGATGTGGAGTAAGGAGTCAAGCCAATAGCAAGCGTGGAGCTTGGGCTGCGATTTGAAACGACAGACAAGGCTGTGGCATTGTGGCACTAGCAGCCGACACGGTCAGCTCACCCAAAAGAATAAACTTTGTTTCATCATGGACATGACTTGACTCTGTAATGCTTCTAACGTAGCAGACCCCGCTCGTGCTATCAGCTGCTGGCGGTGACAACTCCGAGGCAGCAACAATTCGATGCAGAAGCTATCGGCAGCCAAGCTTTCCAGTGAGGTGCTGTTCCACAAAAGCCGAATGGTTGAAGTCCCACATGCATGGGAGGAACGACCAGCGGTAGGTCAGCACCCAATCTGAGCTCGCCATGAATCGGGAAATTGGTGGTCTCGGATGCGCAAATCTACGTCATTACTGGCGTCCGGAGCCGCACGATTGTGAGCTCGCAAACACAACAATAGCAAGAGCCATTGACAATTTTGACGATCAGCACTTCTCGTGCCTTGATTTGAGAGTTTCAGACGCGTGGTGGCTGTCTCTGGGCCGTTATCTATTGAAAATATTCCCATTCCCCGTTTTGCTTTCCTATCGCACCAACTCCACCCCCGGCGCCGTCCTTTCCACCAAGCTCCACATATCTCTGCTTCAAACCCCAGCTTAGCGAAGATTGTTCAGTGAAGTGACCCGTCCAGGTAATCGAAGAAATGGCGTGCAACGTCGGCGGAATTCCCCTTCCAATCTGTATCCGTACGTATTTGGACCAAGGCGCAACTCCGGGATCTTGAAAACTGATGCTGGGGGCAGAGTGCGGAAACCAGGACAACCCGTGCCATTGCAAAGTCGTCGGCCCAACTCTCGGCTTCTGCACGGCAATCGTTCTCGCTGTAAGATAGCGCAGATCTGATGTTCGAGATCCCGGTAGCTCATCGTGCTATGCAGGTCGTTTGCTGGCCGGCCTCCCTTTTCTGCGGCTGCTGCGCGACAGAAACTGGCAAGAAGTGAGTTTCCACCACACAGTCCGTTCTGACGACCTCTTTTTCGCTGACTACCTTCTCTGACAGGCTTCTCTGACAGGCTTCTCGCAGCTCCGGCGGACAGTTCTGGTGCAGTTTCGAATGCGATACCGTTCTAGCACCAACTACCGAGCTGATATCATTTCCGCCGCCGCACGGGAACTGGCGGCTCAATTCGGCAAGACTTTAGCGGGAAGTTGGAGTTGGTGCTTGAGGTTACAGATATAATGGCCCATGGGACAAGGGTGGGTTCTAATGATTTGGACACAAAATAAAGCGACGATTCGCGACGACGGGTGCGAGCAAAACGATGCATCCTGGTCCTTGGCTTTGGGGGAAATGCCAGTCCATGTAAACTTACAGCGTTGGCTGGACGAACAGAATTTGGCTCTAAGAAAACACGAAATTCTCAATTAATCGAACGATATGTGCAAGCTGATATGCTCGAAATGCATCGTCCAGACCCGCAACTTGACTGATTGTTGGCGTACCTTACCTTGTCCAAACCTAATTGTGTGGCTCCATGCGTCGGCATCTGGATCAACAGGTATCAAGTTGTTGATGGAATGGTTTCCTCCACCTTAGTAGGCTGTATGATGGCACGCGACCGAGCCTCGTTCAAGTGCTGCTATAAAGACGCGATTGTGATGAGAAGACGAAATTCTGTATATCCGATTTCATAGCAAGACAGACCAAGGGAGAAATAGCGCAACAAGAGTAATGATTCGGCAAAGGTTCGAAATAGTCCAGCTAGGACTTTGTCAGGTTGTCGTTAGTCTAAATGACATGGGTGTCCATGGCCGGAATGCCACCCCTGCCGGAACAGCTTTTAAGGCACGTTCGGAAATTCCTATAAGCCATCCTTCAGTGTCGGTTGTTCTGCTTCACCTCAGAGCCTCTAGGTTTCGAGGCTGACCGGAATAAAACGCCTGTTGTCCGACCGCCTTGAGAAGCCTTCCAATCTTGGCTAGCCGATTGCCGGATCTACTGGTCCACATTTTGGCTTGGCTTCGCGATCTTTTGAATTGTTCTGGCGATATCAGGTCTCCAGCTACAAGCACATTTGGCTTTGTTGAGAGCGGTGCCCAAGAGCTGGTTCCGAGCACACCTCCGTGGGGACTTCTCCGTAACTTCTCGTCCCACTCTATCCCGCACAAATAGAACAATGCAAGGAGAGTGGGTCGAAGGCTGATTGTGCATCTCCCGTTACTGGAGCGCTAAGTGTCAAGCTCCATTGATCAGCCACGACGGCGCGCAGATATACTCGGTGGAAATCGCAGAACTTTCATGGAAGCAGATCAAGTGGGTCTGCATGGTGAACTTTTCAGAACTTTTCATCAGTCCGAGGAAGAGCACACCACAGGTTGAGCGTGTGTCTGATGGCTGGGTGGCTGCTCCGATGACTGCCCTTTGCGTGCATGGACCAAGAACCATGACGCCTCAGTTAACAGAGCTCTGGTTTCTGTTTTCCATACCATCACTACCATCACTGCCATCCATGCCATTACCACAACACATTGAACAGATCGGCGTCGCGCTTGCTTGTTCGAACGCGAACCGAATCCGATATCTCTTGCTATCCTAGTATGAACGTGCTTCCTGAGTATGACGTGAAAAGGAAGGCATGCTCCCAGCACAACGTCATGTATTTGGCACCTGCAGAAAGACACTCGTTCCGCCTGCTGGTTCATCCCAGACCCACTACCCACATCGGCCGAGCTCAAGCTTCGAATTTTGTAAGAGGCATACTGCATCCGACTATTAGCAACCCTTTCCGATTGTGCAGACCCTCTGGGTGGTAGCAGCAGTCCCGTGTTCCATTATAATCCCCTCCTCTCCCCCGCTCTTTGCCTTATTTATTTCTTTTGCATTGGTCTCCGGTTACAGGTGATCCTTTGAGACCATCGGCAGTCATGTCGTTCTTCAATACTATGACGAATGTCTTGTCGCGAAGCTCGGCGAGCAACAATGCCGAAGCCACTACATCAAGCGAAGTCGCGAAGCATGATACCCAGGCTTCTGAAGCATCGGAAGGTATGACATGTCGGCTTTATCTATCATCCAATTCCTATTTTTGAGGGACGAATCTGACGATGATTTCTCAGTCAGCAACCTAGGCAATTACCGCCTTCACAGTATCAGAGGTTCGCCAGGATCGACGCCATCGAGAAATGAGTCGCATGCTACCGGTACAACGGACGTCGACCCACCGCGAAGTGCGTCGGGCGAGAAGACTATCGATGGAAAGATTATACACGACTGGGACGGTCCTGGCGACCCAGAGAACCCCTTCAACTGGAGTAAAGGATACAAATGGTTCCTCACAATCACCGTCTGCTTCATATCTATCCTTACCGGTATCCCGGCAGGCGCCTATGGCGCTGGCAATGAGCAGATGTCAGAACGATTCAACGTCCAGAACGAGCCTTTTCCCAATCTCTACTGGGCCACGTGCTCATGGAACGTTGGGGCTGCCCTTTTCCCTCTTCTCTTCGTTCCATTGACCGAGAACTCTGGTAAGTATCGATGCGTGGAGTCGTCGTGCCTGAGCTCATCTCGTACCAGGTCGCATGCCCGGCTACTTTGCTGCGTATATCGTTTTCGAAATCTTTCTCTTTCCGTCAGCATTCGCTCAGAACTTTGCTACGCTCGTCGTCACACGTTTCTTTGGCGGTGGAGCCAGTTCCGTATCCATCAACATCGTTGGCGGAAGCATAGCAGACATTTGGGCGGGAGACCAGCAGCGATCAGTCCCAATGTCACTATTTGGATTTACGAGTGAGTCGAACTCGGTTTCATTTTCTGTTGGGCGATTGCGCTGACAGTCCCAGGTGTCGTCGGCATTGCTCTCGGGCCTTTCGTCGGTGCAGCCATCATTCAAGCCCCCCAGGCCGATTCCTGGCGATGGATCTACTACATTCAGATCATCTACAACGGTGCCCTCATCCCAGTCTTCTACTTTATCCTCCGCGAAACCCGAGGCGACGTGATCCTGGCAAAGCGTGCCCGGAAGATCAGAAAGGAGACCGGTCAGCCAGTATACGCCGAGAGCGAACTTGCCGGCTCAAATGTTTGGCAACTGCTCGCCATCTCGTTCAAGCGTCCGGTCCGCATGCTTTTCACTGAGCCCGTCGTCACTTTTTTTACTCTCTGGGTCTCGTTCGCATGGGGTTTGTTTTCCGATGCCGCTCACAATCTGCCGATGCTGACATTTCCGCAGGAATACTCTTCCTATTCTTCTCCTCGATTGCGCAAACCTATTCCGTTTCTTACGGCTTTGGTACCTTTTCTGCCGGAATGATAGACCTTGCACTTTCAGTCGGGGCCGTTATCGGCACATTGCTCAACCCAATCCAGGACAAGCTGTACATGCAATCTGCACGCCGCAACAAGCAGCGCCCGGGCAAGCCTATTCCGGAAGCACGGCTCTACTTTGCCGTCCCAGGCAGTCTCCTCTTCACGGCCGGTCTCTTTATGTACGGCTGGACCTGTCAGGGAACCATTCACTGGATCGTGCCCACCATTGCGATCACTATGGTCGGTGTCGGCATTTACAGCATCTACCTCGGCGTCGTCAACTACCTCACCGACGCCTACGAGAAGTACGCTGCCTCGGCCCTCTCGGCAGCGTCATTGGGGAGGAATGCCTTTGGTGCCTTCCTGCCGCTGGCGACATACAAGCTCTTTGACAATTTGACCTACGGCTGGGCTGGAAGCTTGCTTGGAATCATCGGTCTGGCGCTAAGTGTTGTGCCAGTGGTTTTGCTTTTCAAGGGGGAGGAGATCCGCAGGAAGTCTCCGTTCATGCTGGAGGCCATGTATAATGACGACGAGCATGAGGAGAGGAGGAATAGTTGGGGCGTGCACAGCTCGAACCCAAAGACGAAGCCGATTCCGGTTCAGGGTGGCGTCCAAGCTGGGGAGGAGAAGGTGTAATCTCACTGAGCTCGCACCGCTAGCAATAATGATGAGAGCTAAATGGACTCTGAATCTCTGCTTATAGAGACCTTCTTCCGGAACATTGTCGATTTCTCGAGTCGTAAATGAAGTTGGTGTTCAGTTCGGTGGTAAGATCAATGCGGCGATGAGAACCCTGTCACTTGGCTGGGCACTCGGTTGAGTACTTGGCTGGGTCCTCGGCTAGGCCCTCGCTTAGATACTTGGCTGGGCACTTGATAGAGTACTTAGTAAGGTCCTTAGACGCGTTCCAGACGGGTGAAAGGACTTCGTTCATCCTGACTTGGAGGTGTTGTGGCTTTGTGGGCCACGATTCTCAGCCACGGATGAGCCCCGCATCGCCACCAATAACACCGGTCCGTCAAAATTTGCTATACGAACATGCAGCTTGCCAGCGGTTTGAGGTTGTCATCTTCGAGGCCTCTGGAAGTAGATTCGAGCATATACTAACACCAGAGCTAAGGCGCGTAACTTAGACTTGCTGCTGATTATTAACGGTCGTTGGGCACACCAAATCATTCCGGGCGCCATGGTCGTCACCCTACTCCGGTGGCGCAAGGCGAATTCAGTGGCTGCAGCACAGCCTTGCAAGACCGCAGCAGAAATCCCATGACTTGACTGACGTTACTGGAGACTCTCTGAAGCCTTCACAAAGGAAAGCTAGACTCTTGAGGTGCGTTGCTCATTTTTCTACTTTTGCAGTGCATCCCACTCCCGTTCGATATCCACGTCCAGCATCGAAGCAAAACCACACCACCAGATGTCAACCAGCGAATCGCCCACAGATTCCCAGGTCTCCTGGACAACAGCTTACTGGGGCCTTCTCGCACTCGCCCTCAACGTCTTTCTCCAAGAGCCCGGGAGCATCGCATCCAATGTCTCCTTCCTCCCAAGCCGAGTCCTTCGCCTGTTTCCATTTGTTTGTGCCATCGAATGCTTCGACCTCCCCATCCGTCTCATCGCAAGCACCACAACGGGGATTCCTATATGTTCAGCTGCAGCCTCGATCTTAACAGCCCGCGGCCTCCAGGTCCCCAAACGCAATGCTCCCGGACATTTGGAAAATAGTTGGCTAGCCCGCATCCCGGCAGGCGCACTCGCGTTGCTGTCCGTGGTCAAGCTCACTGCCATGACGGGCTTACCGTTTACGATGTTTTGTGCGTGGGCGTACTGGGTCTCCTTCTGTCTGATTGAGGCCGTGAAGGGGCTTGCGAGTCGTGAGATTGAAGAGGCGCGGCTGGGATTTCAGAATCCACGTGCGCGGATTCGTTCTTACATACTGGATGAGAGCGAGAGCGAAGGCACTTGGACGTCGGGCTTGCGGAGATGTGCATACTGGGGAGCGGTCCTGTTCCATGGTCTACTCATGGTCAAGTTGCTGGCTGATGTGCTTCCGCAACGCATGCTCCCGGCCACGGACCGAATTGACCTACGCAGTGGGGAGGCGGACGCACGTGCAGGTTTGATAGCAATGAGCCCTCTCCTCATTGTTATTCTTAACTCTCCTGCGTACATTCTAGGGGCCTATTTGACATTCGTGCAGATGCTATCTTGGGTGGGAGCATTGTACCTTATAGTCCTCGTGGTTCTTGTCTGTGTATTTTACTTCTTTTACCATTGGACCAGAGGAGCTTCGGAAGACTATGAAGTTGAAGTCAAATTCTATGACAACGCTTTTTGGGCCATAGCCGCTGCTGCGGTCCCGATTTCGACGGCAGTCATGCTGTGTCTGATGGCTACTCCATTCTTTCCAGGCATGCTAGAACTTGGGTTAAACATGGCTTGGAGTCAGGCTTGGGCAAACTCGCGCATCACGATGGCTCTATTTCTTGGTGCTGTTCTTGCAAGCGAGTGTTGGTTCTTCGGATTCGTCGGCAAGAAATTTGCGGGGTTGGACAAGAGGCAGGTCTTTGGAGTGTGTGCTTTGAGCGCAATTTTCATTTTGACCACCTGTCATTATGCACTGGTCTATGATCCACGGGGAACTTTCAAACCATCTTGGCTGGACAGCCTTCCATAGTACGGGCATTTTACTGCCGATTACTGTACAATCTGTTTGCCTGTCCTCTCAAGCCACCAAATTCTGCTGCTTCGCCCCCTCTTTTTTGACACTTTTCCATTCGAGCCCGAAAGACGTAACGAAGCTGAGGCACGACAAACCCAGGGCGAGATACCAGATTGATCTCAGGGCATCATTATACGCATTCAATGCTTGGGTCAGCTGCTCGCCAGTGACCAGTTTCGACAGAGCCGAGGCTCCGGCATTAGCGAGGGCGCTCGGGTCTAGACCCGGGATTATGGGCTCAAGTAGCGTGACGAGTCGATTCTGTAGCAAAGTTTGGCATACGGTGACGAAAATACTGCCAGCCAGGAAAGAGACGAAAGTGAGGTACGTGAAGCCTATGGTGACATCTTTCTGAGAGAGCACTGTCTGTGCGGCGACATTGGGTTGTTGGAGCGTCATTCCGAGACCGAGACCAGCCACGATCTGTTAATCAGTCAGCGAATGTAGGACAATCGGCTTGTGCGAGTTAGATACCTGGTAACCGATCCATCTACCAGTTCCAATATCGGCCGTCCAAGTTGTGATCAGGGCGGAGCCGATTACAAGTATCGCTGCTCCGACTATCAAGATTGGTGTATAATAGCCAAAGACGCTGGTCGCGATACCGCTCGTTATCGTGGCGACTACCAAACTAAGCAGCAGTGGGAGTAGCGATAGTCCCGAATCCTGTGGACTCTTGCCTTGAACGACCTGGAACCAAATCGGCAAATAATAAGGAAAGATCACGAGAACAGAACCGAGCCCGAGCGTGCACAAGCTGCCCCAGAAGATGCTTCGTTGGCAGAAAATTCTTGGAGGAATCGTGCTCTTCTCCCCACGCCACATTTGCGATGCAACGAACGCGATGAAGAGGACGCCGAAGACAACGAGCAAGGCGATGATCACACCGCTGTTCCACGGATACCGAGAGCCGCCGAATTGAAGCGCGAAAAGGAGACAAACCACAGCCGGTACGATGAGAACGAATCCGAGAGGATCGAGCTGGTTAATCTTCCCTGTCCACGTTGCAGCCGCCTTAGCAGGAGCGCTCCGATTCGGTGTCAAAAGCACCAAAACCACCAGCGACACCGCCCCAATGGGCACGTTGATCCAGAAACACCACCGCCAGGTCACGGATGTAAGATAGCCGCCCAAAATAGGGCCCAAGATCGACGATATCCCGAACATGGAGCCTATGCCGCCAGACACCTTGGGTCGGGTCTGCAGCGGAACAAGCTGGTTAATTAGGACCTGACCGCCCGAGAAGATGCCTGCGCTTCCTGCTCCGGAGATGGCTCGCCCGCCGATGAGGACGTTTGAATTGGGCGCGGTGGCGCAGACAATTGAGCCGATTTCGAAGATGGCGACGAGCGTTACGAGTACCCATTTGGTGGGGTAGTAGGTGTATATGCGTCCAAAGGTCGGTTGGAGCATGCAAAGAGGAAGAAGGAAGCCGGCTTCATACCAGGCAACGTCGCCGAAGGATTGAAAGTCGTTTGTGATCGCAGGGACAGCGGTGCCGAGGATCGTCCTATCCTGAGATCGAGTTAGTGACGAACTGGTATCATGTCTGCGATAAAACGCACCAGTGCCACCAGAAAGACCATTAAGTAGACTCCTGCAATGGCTGGGATGGTCACTTTGCGTGGTGGATAAGCCCATTCCTCCTCCCTCTCTGCCTCGACGGGTTCATCGGCATCCGGCCTCTCCGAGTCTGGGAGCTTGTCATACTTCTCAGGTTCTGCGTTCGAGTTCAATGTATCCGCCATGCTGTTGCTCTCGTTCATGTCGGGAGAGTGGGAACGGGCTTAGAAGTCACGGTTACTCTTTGTAGAGGCGCAAAGAAAGACGAAACACTGCGTCTTATGTACATGTCGAAATCAAAGCCCTCGATCGTTACTCCAAAGTCAAGATGACAATGTCGCTTTTGCATCGCGTCCATGCAGTGTTTGAAGTGCTCGCTGAAGGCCGAGCGAGAGTTTGTGAGAAGGCTTGGCGATTTTCTCGCTCTCGGTCCCGATCCCGAGGCGCCATGGACATCCAGACACCTGCTTCTTGTGGCTGCACGCGGTCAGGACTGCAGGTTAGACCTCGACTCATCCCTGCCGTCGTGACATTGGCGAATCGAGAACGTCATGTTGCTGATCTTGGGGATACTAGTAGCAGGCTGCAGCGAAACTTGCTGGACTGGCTTGCTGATCAGTGAACCAGCTTAGCCCTCTTGTGAATACAGCTTGTACCCGTTCGCAATGAATGCAGAATAGATTGAATCCGGAAAGATGAGCGGACAGGCTTGCACACCGTGCGCAAAACGCAAGGTCCGATGCGACCGGCAACTTCCCTGCCAGAACTGCAAGCGGCGCACGCAAGATACCTGTGTCTACCCTGAAATTGCACCGGCCGAGCGTATCAGGAGACTTGAGGCTCTTGTCCGAAGCCTCGGTGGCGATCCCGAAGACGAGCCTGGAGGCGGTCATGGCCGAAGCTTCACGTCGAAGCACGCGCGACAGGCCCAGGGAGAGGAGACACAAGGGTACAGGGGCTTTGTCGAGGATGCGAGGCACGTTGGCGACGTTGACGCCGTGATTGTGGACGATGATGACGGTAAAAAGGTCTATCTCGAAACGTGAGTCTCACCGGCTCGTCCGTACGCTCAGGCTGATAATACAGGTCTACTTGGTCAGGATGGCAAGGCTGGGACGGTTACACTGACTTGCCATCACGGCATCTTCGACGTATAGAGAAAGCCAGACAGTCGCCCTCGTCCAATAGCTCTAACGTGCTACGGTCCATTTTTCGAGGTAATGATACCATCGACCTTGTTGCGAGGCATCCATCGCCTGTTCAGGCTGCGGTTCTGTGGCATGCATACGACATCAGCATCGATGCCGTTGTGGGCTTGACCTTCAATTGGGAGGTTGAGCCGCTGAAGAGAGCCGCCCGAGAACCGGCCAGTCTGCGAAGCCTTTCAATGGCTCAGCATACATTCATCTTCGCGGTCTATCTTATTAGTACCCTCAGTCTCTCGAAAGAGGCTTGCACAACGGACTTCTGTCACGACAAAACCACTTTGCTTTCGGAATTCCAAGCGTCGTTTGAGGAGGCCCTTGCCCGCAGCAATTTCCTCGCCACCACGGACCTGTTCGTACTGCAAGCGGTCATTCTCTATGCGGTACGTTTGCCCTCTTATATCCGTGAGGCTTCACGTTGATTCCGTCTAGGTCAGTGGACTGGATAGATTGTGCACTGCAAGTCTCTGGTCACTCATGGGAGTGGCAGTCAGACATGCCCAAAGGCTCGGCTTACACCGCGATGGCACATTCCTCAAACTGCCACCTGCAGAAACGGAACGACGTCGCAGAATCTGGTGGCAGCTCCAAAGCGCAGATCTCAGCCTGAGCGTGCGCACGGGTCACACATCGCTGACCCTCATGGGAAATTGGGACACCAAGCTTCCTCTCAGTATTGAGGACGAAGACTTGACTCCAGGAGCCACAGAGTTTCCCTCTGAGAGAAAAGGTCTCACGAAGATGTCACAGCCGTCTTGGGTGTTGAACATCGTTCAGAGACAACGCAACAACCTAAGGCGTGGTATCGGGCCTGGTTGAGCGACTGACAGAACGGCGTCAGAGGCGATCAAGATTGCCTTTATCGGTGAACTCGAAGACGAGCTAAATCGAAAATATCTCCAGCACTGTGACCCTCTGAAGCCTGTGGACCTGTTGATGCAAATCTCTGTGCGTGCGACCATTTGTGGTTTGCGCAGAATGATCTATCATCCCGTCCCGTCCAGCGGACTCTCTGAGGAAGAAACCGAAGAACATCATAGGAAACTTGTCGAATCCTGCATCCACTGTGTGGAGTATGACACAGCGTTTTATGCGCAGCCTTCTTTACGAAGGTTTGACTGGTTCGTGTTGGGGTATTACCCATGGGGCGCCTGTAAGACTGACCCAGAAGGACGTGGTCTGCAGCTTGCTGATAATCATTAGTGATATGTATACTCCTGGAAGTGACTCGCCAGCACCGATCGCCACTAGCGCCTAGAATCTGGGACGTCGTCGCGAACAACTATACTCACAATTATTTCCTGTCAGAATTTGGTACCGATCCGAGACGATTACAAGCGGCGGAATTGGTGGTCCATGCTTGGAAAACATACACACACCATCTGGCTTCAGATGGGCAAGCGAGATCTGCTGCCGAGTCGTCCCCTCCGAAGCCAGCTTTCGTGTCTACCCTCCAAGCTCGCATCTCAGAACACCAAGCGAAACTCGCACGCCAGTCTGAGACACGAAAGAAGCGAAGACATTCGGGTACGAGCGAGTCAACTGCAAGTGGTCCTGCGCGGAAGAAAGAGCCCGAATGGACGCCGACTGAAGTTCTTTCCTTCAACTTACAACTGGACGAGTTGTTCAATCTAGAATCGGAAAATCTCGATTGGACGTTCTGGAACAGTATGGACGCGCCATTCTCGGACATGGGAGGCTGGCAGCCCGATATGAACGGATAGAATTGTATCGATCCGGGCGTGCGGCAGACAATTACAGATGGCTCGGTCAGCGTATCCTGCCAGAATACTCGTTGTACTCTCGGACTGCGATGTGACACACCGGTAAAGCGGGTTTTCAAAAGTCGTTGCGCAAGTCCTGGAACATCGACTTGCGCTACTACTTTCGTGTCTACCTCGATAACCACCGCTTTAGGCATCTATAGCCGTTAAGGCTCGCATACTGCACGAGGGAATACTGATGATTGATATCTAAGTAGTTGACGCAGGATGTTGAGAGGTGTTCTCAGCCGTGCGTGTGCCACGACTTCCGATTACCCGCCTTGCCGGTCGTACATCGCACTGCTCACATGGTGGTCAGAATTTTGGCCACGGGCCTTTCTCAGACGTATCGTACTCCAGCGTCATGATCTTGAACCCTGGCTCGGTCACCAGTTGTATTTTGGACTGACCCAAAGTGATCTCCTGGACCACGGATTCGAGCGCCTCAGTCTCTGCTTCCGAGCCTTGGCAATATCTGTGTCCCTGGCAGAACTTGTCCGATTCCGTCTGCCATAACTCGACTACTCCTATGTTACACATTCTACCTTGCATCGCCTCCTCGAAATCTTCGAACAAATTTTGGAGCATAGGTGCGCAACGGGCCGTTCCCAATCGATATGGGCTACCCATCTTCACGCGGAGCCGGAATCTTTTCAAGGAACTTGGTAGGATCTCGATCAACTTCGGGCCGTCATAGACATTGGAAAGGACTTCCAGGCTGCTGCCGGCGATGCTGTCCGAAACTTGTTCCTCGGTAGCTAGCTGGAGAAAAATGTTGAGATCGATCTCAAGTTCCTGGAGTTGCTCAAAGGACTTGAAGTCGCTCACTGAACTCACGAGCCGCTCCGGTAGATCCGGAGTGCGGACGCTGAGAGACTGAAGCGTCTTACCAATCGTCCGACCCAGTTTAACTACAAGTTTGCCAATGTCCCAAGTCACCACTTTGGCCGCGCTGTCGTTATAATCAAAGTTGAGTTTGAGGAATTTCAGGCCGCGCATTCGCGAGGTGAGCTTCGTGATTTCATCCTCATTCAGCGCCGTGGCTCCCAAGTCGAGTTCCACTAGCGTGAAGTCTTGGTCGGAGCACAAAGTGTTTCTGGCCATGTGGTCCTTTGGGATTTGCCAGCAACAATTTTTGATCTTTGCGGTCTCTAGCGCCTTCAAAGCGAGCAATGGCTTGAAGCTGTTCAGGGGCACGGGAACCTCCCATCCCCCGCTCTCGTAGGTAAATATCAGCTCGCGCAGGTTCGCCAGCCCTCGCAGACTCACCTTTCCTTCATTTGCCTGCGCTACAAGTGCGGCGACCAGTCTGTGAACAATCCCGCTCCCGTCGTCATTGGAGCATTCCTTGGCTCAGTTCCGGCTCAACGTAACAGCCTCGAGCTGTGAAAAGAGAGCCAGAAGGACGGTCTCCGCCAGCGCACAATTTGTCCACCTTTGTCGTTCGGCCGTTTGAAAGATCAATTCCCTCAACTCTATCCAGTCGAAACCCGCTCGAGACCAATGACTTTGGTGCTCCTGAAGCAGGCTGTCAAGGATCTCATAGTCGGAGCTTTTCCAGTGCTCGGGACGAGCCTGCGATCTCCACAGTGTGACGGAGCCGCGGGTTGCGACACACTTCGAGCATTAGGTCCAAGGAATCTCTCCGTCCTGGAGGCATCAGTTTCGGCTTCCGCGGCCCAGGCCCCCGCCTCCGCGCGTGGGTCGGAGCGTAGACGAGCGCAATGCGCCGGAAGCCGCGCACAGAGTTGTGCTCTGGGAGCAATGGCTTGCCAATCTCGTAGAGTGGCTTACACGTTCGCATGAGGCCTTCATAGCTTGTAGGAATGCTCTGACACGCAATCAAATAGAGAATCTCAGTCGGTAAACCAAGCAGATACATGACTCCAAGGATAGACTGCCACGATACGAAGGAAGATAAGTCAGAATCTTTCCCGCGAATCGCTTGAGTAAATTCTAGTGGTAAGGAATGGTTTGTATGATCGATGCGGTAGTTAGTGGCTTACTCGCCGAGTCCTCCAGGCTGCAGCATGATTTGGACCATAAAAGCGAAAAGGCAGGCTGACGCGACGTCTTTGCGGACAGCCTTGCCGTCACGCTGTCTGATTAACAGATCAAGAAGAGCTCCAGATGACTGTTTCGATAGCTTCACTGCGACCGACCTCGCTGCCCGTCCAGTGTCTACAGAAGCGGCGGTCAGGCGAGGCTGAAATGCACGAGCGACCATTGCTACCAGCTGGGGGTGAACGCAAGGCGGGTGTAAAGAAGTCTCTGCCCGCGTCCTTCAACCGTCGTCTTAACAACTGCACTACATAGCTATCGCACTACATTAACACCGCACACCTAGGAAATTAGCTAGGAACTTAGCTAGGTACTGAGCCGGGTACTTGGCGAGAGCCTTATCTAGGTACTTAGCTAGGCCCTTGTCTGGATATTTGTCGAGGTACTTAGCTAGGTACTCAGTTAGACCCTTAGCCGGGTACTTGCCGAGCTACTTAGTCGGGTGTTTCGCTGGCGAGCTAGCTGAGTAGTCAGTTGGTGACTTGGCTGGGTCCTTATTTTCAAAGCTGAACCGAACGACGGCGGCGACTTCTTTGCTCCCGCCTTGAACGCAAAAGATTGTGAACGTCTGCTACAGGGAGTCTGAACGCTGATGTCATCCATCCACCTCCGCCCAAGCGCTCGCTAAACGCAGCCGCTGGGAGCTTGGGACAACAGATTTCTCCCTGCCATTGTATCCAACGGCACGGCTTCACTTCAAATCTTGTTGATTCAGGGTACAGAGCGAATTCTGGCCCTTCGTCAGAGCATGTGGTGTTGAGGCATCCTGGTCGTAGATGCAACGACTCCCCTACCTCGGCCGAGAGCTGGCCTTGAAGAATCGCTCGCTGGCTCGGACAGCTACGACCATGGCAGCTCGTTCAGGGAAGCTGGATATAACATCCAAATATCGCATGCCCGATGGATACGAGATACCAGCACTTGGCTACGGGGTAAGTGAAGCTTAAACCTTTCCCCCTTAGCTTTACATTACACTGAAACTTGGCTGCGCAGGTCGGTGGACCAATGGAGACCGTATTTGGTAGTAAGGAAATCGTGCTGAGCTCTGGCTGACGGCTAAACAGGTATACCAAACGTGAGACCCGTCCTGCCCCGATTGAGCCCGGTTCGATAGCTGACACGGAGGCAGACCTGCCGCGGAATGTGAAGATGTAGTCCTACACGCATTCAAAACCGGTTGTCGCCACATTGATTCGGCGCGAGCCTACCGCAACGAGCAGCCGTGTGCAGACGCAATTCGCAAGTCCGGGCTGCCCAGAAGTGAGATTTTCTTCACCTCCAAAGTGCCTCCACGGGCCATGGGCTACGATGCCACCAAAAAGGCCATCGAGAGTTCATTCGCCCAAACAGGCCTTGATTACATTGACCTGTGCGTTCATGGACACCGATAACATGATTCAAAGCTGATGTTTTGCTCAGATACCTAGTCCATTGCCCCTACGGTGGCGTAGAAGCTCGCAAAGGCACCTGGCGCGCCCTCCTCGAAGCCCAGAAAGCCGGCAAGATCCGCTCTCTGGGCGTTTCAAACTACGGCCCAGCCCACCTCGACGAACTCGAACAGTACATCAAAGATCTCGACTCCCAGACACAGGGCTCCGGAGGCGTCATCTCTGTTGGTCAATGGGAGCTTCATCCATGGTGCGACCGCTCGGCGATTGTCGAGTGGTGCCAGAAACGCGGTGTTGTCGTTCAGGCGTACTGTCCCATTGTGCGAAACCAACGATCCGAGGAGCCGGTGTTGCAGGAGTTGGCGAAGAAGTATGGCAAGAGCACGACGCAAATTCTGATTCGGTGGAGCTTGCAGATGGGTTTCGTGCCGTTACCGAAGAGTGTAAATCATGGGCGGATAGAGGAGAATGCAGATGTTTTTGGGTTTGAGCTGGAGGAGAGTGACGTGCAGAGGTTGAAGACGGGACAGTATGAGCCTTGTTCGTGGGATCCTACAACGAGTGGGCTCGACAACTGATTCAAACAAGTCGAGACCATGAACTGCAAGCGCTGATTGAATTATCATGGCTTTTGTGATTGTGCGGCATTTGTCTTTCTCGCGTTTTGAGGCCTCCATAGCCTTATGAGTTGGCGTGCATCTGTATAGCCAGAGACCGCAATCTTCTCGGTGTTCGAGGACTGATCAGCTGAACGGCGGCTGAGGACTGTCGGGAGGCTGGTGTTTTCACGGACGAGCTCGTTGCTCTCTGGTGCGCGGAGGAGTGACGTTCCTCTATCGGTACTGCGGGGAGTCTTTCACAGTCACTCCAACGGACGATATGGGCCACGCAACTTCCCAACGAATGCAACATCGAAGCTGCAGATATTTTGTGGGCATACCAACGTCAACAGTCTGTCTCAGTCCAGCAGAAACTCTGCGGCAGCCTTTTGTACCTTTCCGGGCTGCTCCAGATGGGCAACGTGGCTGGCATCCGGAATTGTGACCCACTTCGCTTTCGCAATTCCATTCCAGAGAGGCAGCATGACTGAATGGCTGACACTGTCATACTCGCCGTTCAAGAGCAGAGTGGGGACCACTATATTGCCTAGCCGCTCCTCCACCGTCCAGTTTTTCAGCGTACCAGAGCAGTAAAATGCGGAATTTCCGATCATCACTTCACTGACCGTCAGATCTTCTGTTCTCGCCGCCAGTGTGGCGATCATGGTCGCAGGCGCAGGCTCCGTCCGACAAACATATCTGGTGTGGTACTCTTCGTATGCCTCCTTGTATGCGTCGCTCTCACATGTTCCCGCATTCTCCTGACTCTTTAACGTATCTAGTATTCTGGCCGGAAGCGCATTTCTGTATTCGTCGATCTGCGTTTCCCAATCCTTGTATGCAGCGACCGTGCTATGCAGAATCAACTTCTTCAGTCCCGCGGACCGGCTTTTGTCCACGGCGAACTCGAGCGCGAGCAGTCCGCCCCAACTATGACCCCACAGACAGTACTCGTTCAGATGAAGATGTGAAATGAGGTCGGAGAGCTGGTCTGCGAATAATGGCAGCGTCCAAAATAAGCTGTCGCCCCTCTTCTCCGGTAGTCGCGTGCTCTTTCCGTTGCCAAGTTGGTCGTAGATGATCGTGGGAATGGCGTGGAAAGCAAGAATATCTTGTAGTTGGTACAGATAGTCGGCTGTTGCGAAAGCCGGGCCTCCGTGAATCAATATTACTGGTGTGATGTCGCCCTTCAAGTAACCACAGGATCGGTATCATGTCGAGTACTCTCCAAAGGTGGCTTGGCCTTCGGTATACTGTATATTAGACAACATGCGTGCCAGATTGAGAGAAGACATTGTGTCGTGCGAAATCAAGATGATAATACAGAAGATCGAAAGGTCAAGCACGTCAAAAGCAGAGAGTACAGGATGATGCCAGAGCACACAAAGGTGCTGGGGCTCTGGTATTACTGTCGCACTTTGCCTCCATCACGAACTACGGTGCCGCGGAGACTATCCGCGGTCAATCGCGGTGAATGGTTGGGCTAGAGTGCAACTGATAAGGCTCTACCTGCTGGTTCGTCTTAACGTTGGCTTGCCAGATCCCAAGGCCGCGATCCGCCCAATCGGTGGACAGATAGCGAACTCCGAGGGTAAAGATAAAACAACCCGGATGTGCAAGCTCGAGACCCTCATGGCCCCGTTATGGCAACAATCCCCAGCCTGAGTGACGATCCTAGGCGGCCGACATCCTGGCCTTTCCTACCGTTGAAATCATCCTGAACAGCAGACGCATCCTTGGCTTGGCCATGTCACATCCTCCTGTGGAACAAAACTTACCGGTACAAGCAGCAACACGTCCAGGTTGTTCAGGGGGCCTCGAAGTTCGAAGTGGGCCGTCATCGGCGTTTGTAGGAAAGAAAGAGATCGGCAGGATCGCTCCGCATGGGCCAACCCTTCCGCACCCATACTAATATGACGTACATAGGTACCTAAGGTACATATGAACCTACTCACGTGTTGACCTTCATATTGCCATGTGCTTTCAATCGAGATCGACGAATCAAACGCGAAGACTGCCAATTACCGAGTCTGAGTTTGGACGAGAAACACGCTCGATCAGAAGTAGTCATCGAAAGTTCGCAACAACTCTCAGTGGACAGTGGCCCAATGCCGAAACTGGAGCGCGCTTAAATTCGACACTTTTTGTGACATGTTCAATCCTGCTCGATCCTACGCAACGGATTCGGCGGCGAATCCGCGATCTTTCGATTATTCTGGAGTAAGTTTATGCACGGACGGCTCCTGTATCTGGCAATTTTAGCAATCCAAGACTTGATTGCTCTGTCCCATTCGTACTGGCCAGAGTGAAGCTGTGCAACCAGGCGGATGCATTTCGGGGTCCCAAATCTAGTCAGGTTTTACAAACGACGCATCTTGAGGGCTCTGACTCGCTTCCGCAGCTTCCGCTTATCTGAAGCACCCACATCGGTCCACATGGATCATAGCCTGGCGTGTACCGGTCCGGGCGTCCTATCTTCGACCCACCTAAGGACACATCAGTCAGCTTGCTACAACTTCAGTCCGATGCTTGCAAGGCACTTACTTAACAGCATACTCAATGAACGCCTTGCTCGTTCCAATCTCATTATGTCCTTCATGCTTGACACCGAGCCACAGCTTGTGCTCCTTGTCGCTGCAATCGATCTTGTCGATGAACGCTCGAGATGCCTGAGGACTCGTGGCCGGATCCCTCTCCCCGTGCTGAATAAGTATGGGGAGTCTCTCCGGCCAGTTCTCAAACTCCCTCGCAAGAATCTTGTAACCGCCTACCAGAGGACCCGCGAACGTCTTCAGCATGGAATTGCCAGACACTAGCGGGTCGCGCTTGTACTCCTCCACAGATGTCGGGTCGATTGCGAGTTGGTTGCGAGCCAGTGTCGTCCGTAGCGGGAGGTATGGCCAAGGCCACATCTTTGACCCCGTGTCGGCGAGGCTCACAACTATCTTGGGCGGAGGCTGCGTTTCGTCAAGGTTAGCCGTTCAAATTGCGCACTTCGCACTTACACTCGTTGATATGATCCACGGCGCAGAGCAGATCACACCCGCAACCATGTCTTTAGTTTCTTGAGAAGGTCCTTTTGCGTTCGGTGGTCTCGTGAAGAATGCTATGACCTCTCCTCCACCCTAGCTCGCGATCAGCCATGGTTCCAAGATGCGATTCAATGACCCACCATAGAGTGTCCATATAGAAAGATGGGGACCATGCCATCTCCATGTAAACCATCAAGCCGCTTCCGCTCCTGGTTTATCGCAAACTCGATATCCTGCAGTTGACGACCCAATGTAGTGTTGGCATAACCACCCCCATTTTCGCGGGTGCTCTGACCGAACCCCCGCTGGTCAAACCCGAAGACCTCGACGTTTCGTTCCGCAAACTTCGACCATACATGATTCCATCTCTCTACGTGTTCCGCAAAGCCGTGTATGAATATTATCAGTGCGCGAGGAGCGCTGCTTTTCGCCGTGGGTCCTGGTATAGGGATCCATCGTTTGGTATAGAACGGCACGCCATCTCGCCAGGGGACCTTCTTGCTCTCCGTTCGGTAAGACAGCGCACTCTTGGGATCATCCCCCATTTTTACAATAATCCAGAAGAGACGAGAACAACCGCCATGGCACAGATAACTCAGGCGGACCTGTGCATACTTCAGCAAAGCATCAGAACGAGCTTGGACGCTGGCTGGAAACTTGCCGAGGCACGTTTTGGCACAGCCGGTGCGGCGTCTCAACGCGGTAGGCAAAAGTCGTTGCGCAAGTACTTCAGCTTCTGTTTTCACTATCACTTGTATGTTTACGTCGATGGACATTATGCTAAATACCTACAGAACTCGCGGCTAGCGAACTTTTCCGGGTATGTCTGGAAAGCCGTGAACCAGTCGTTTAGCAAGGACTTCTAGAGGTGTTTTCAATCGTACGTGCGCTACGGCTTTCACACACCCGCCTTGGTCTTCTTTCCCCATGATGCATGCGTCGTCAGCCGGACGCCCCCTTGCGCATCCCAATGTATTTGCCTGAGCTTTATGCTTCCTGTTCCGAATTCAATGTAGACGAATACTTGCGCCTGCTCTTGTCTGATCGACGTGTTGAAACTGTTGTTTTCCGACTCCTTCTCGAGCGGTAGCACCAGCGCTGACTCAATCGCATCGCGTCGATCACCGGCTTTGGCACCAACATTATGTTCCTCACGCTGAAGATCGATGACTTGTCGTTGATCATGAACATCGACGAGATCATGTGTACTGTCAACAGCCATGGCTGCTTGATTCTTCGGCCTGTCCCTGTTGAGTCGTCTCACACATTCATCCCCTCAATATGGGAAAGCTCAACAGATCACAATGCATCAATATCGTGCTTGACTTTTTGAAATCGGCTTTGGAGACCTTCATCAGCCGCAATGACCCCTAAGTCTTCCCCTAACCTGATAGGGATTCTGTTGCCCCAACCCCCATGCATGTCTCAGTCATGATCGACAACGCGTCAACCGGCCTGCCCGGACCACGGCGCAATTGCCAGAAAATTTGAAGACTCACGATCACACAAGTGCACCCTTGGAGCGACCGGAGAGCATTGTGCCAGGATTCCGCTCTGAACCACAAGATTATATGGCAATTACGAATTCCATTCATGCTTATTGCTTGGGGAAACGGTTCCGAGCTCCGAGTCGGCGTGGAGTTTTCATGCACGACAAAGGAGGCGTAAGACATACCAGTCTGTAGCCAATGGTACGGTGAAAGACAGCGAGAGAACAAAGTCGTCCAGTACGGCAAAGCGCCCGCAAGCTAGCTCTACACCCGTGGTTCGGAGCTTGTCGTTGCTCCCGAACTGAAACTTCAATTTGGACTTCGAAACATTGCTTCCACATGCGCCCTTTACGAGACCTACGCGTGGTGGGAAGCCACGTCCGCCAATCTCAACATTGGACCTTACCCTCACACTGAACTGAAGGCTGGTCATATGCGCACTTCGAGGTCTCGGTGCATCTCACGATCGCTGTTGAGAGCGAAGCGCCTTGAGATCGGAACTCGCATATCGACCCTCGCGACAATAGTCAGGTGGAACTCTTCGTCAGATGAATCGTGTCTTGAACACTTGAATTCGAAGTTCCGCAAACCGCGTTCCCAACGTCGCTCTGCAATATTGAGATAGTCCAACAGCTCTTACACGCGTCCAGTGCAGTCCACAAGGCTCACAAATAGTGACAACAAACAAGACTTCGACGCTTGCATCGTTTTGACGTTGGCGGCCGATTCGAGTGAATTTGAGACGCGGGCCGAGCAGGCGGGGCTTTGAGGGCGATGGTCCGGTGCAGAAAACTTGAGACAGCCGCAATGCTAAGCCTGAAATGGTCCCAGGGTTAAGCTTGGCTCCCAGCTCCGACTCAATTGAGCTTCTTTGAGCAGCCCGACGACGTCGATGTCTCAGCTGCTCTGATTGCGCCTCGTCCTGGCACCGCCTGAGACTGCATGCAGAGTACAATTTCAAAAAGCGCACGGGCGAGCCAACAAGCTATATAGCGGACGTCAATGTCCTTCTTACCCCTTTCCTTCCCTCACAGCCACTTTCAAGTGAATTCCAATACCATCACGTCGAATCCCTTCCAAGCACCTCAATAACACACTTCAAAACAACAACCATTCACAATGCAGCTCCAGACCATCTACACCATTCTCACCGCTGCCGTCGCGGTCTCCGCTGGCCAGCTCCGCACCCGTCAGGCCGCATCCGGTTGTGGTAACGGCCAGGTCTTGTCATGCTGCAACAGCAAGGGCCAGGACTCCTCTGATGGCAGCATTCTGGGAGGCTTACTGTCCGGTCTCCTTGGTGGCAACTGTGACCAGCTTCCTATCAATGTGATCGGTGCCAACGGCATCCTGGACCACGCCTGCGGTGGCAACCAAGCTGCATGCTGCACAGGAGACATGAACGTAAGTCTAGACGCTCTTACCGACCTCATGAACTGCAAAACTAATTGTTCTGTATAGGGCCTTGTCAACGTTGCTTGCGACCCCATCTCGTTGTGAGCGAGCTGTTTGATCGACTTCTGGGCC
Organism: Cyanodermella asteris; assembly: GCA_900618795.1. Classification (NCBI taxonomy): domain Eukaryota; kingdom Fungi; phylum Ascomycota; class Lecanoromycetes; order Ostropales; family Stictidaceae; genus Cyanodermella; species Cyanodermella asteris. Next base: position 46,770 of record UYJD01000004.1, on the reverse strand, counting down.
TGTGTCGGTACAGGCGATGTTGGAAGGGCTGAAATGGGCGACGATAGTTTGAAATGAAATTCCCCCAAAAATTGCGACGGCTGTTTTCTTTGATCATCGGTCAGCTTACGACAACGCTGGAGGAGAATGGTATGGCCGAAGCTCGGCACGTTGTATAGAGCATAAATCAAACGAAATATAATGACTTTCCGCCGATGCAACCACGAACTAGCACTTTGGGAGAAGCGCCAGAGGGAACTAGTCGGGCCCTACCTGAGACTGTTGATGAGCGGTGTTCAGACTCGACCGTTCTGACGCTGGCTAACCAGAGTCGAGATATCTGCCAACTGTTTATCCATTGCCAATCATCTGAGATACTGCTGCGAGCCTGAAACAAAGCTGCAGCGGTGCATTGCGTCCAGAGCCTCAGAAGGCAAGCGCTGAGCTGATGGCTTAGATGCCCGTTGTCTGACTGTCATGTAGTTGCCGACAGACTCCCCCAGGTACATGGACTGCATCATTTTGATCACGGTCAGCGTTTCAACACTTGAGTCTCATGTGTATTTGTCGTGCTTGTTCTTCACCCGAGCGTCAAGGATAGCTTCGTGATAGTTCCCTTCTCTTCGAGCCCTCTTCAGCCTCCTGACCTCTTCATCCTCCAGCCGGCGTCCGACAGCTTCTTCAAGTTCCTTCCTGCTGATCTTCTCGCGTGCCTTCTCTTCTTTGCTGGCCTGCAATTTTGGTTTGAACCTCGCCTGCATGCGGATCCGCAAGGTGTTGTTGAATTCAATGCTTTCTGCATCTCCTCTCACCTCGTTTCCCTTCTTGTCCTCAACTACTGTCAAGAAAGTCTCTCGTTCAGTCTGCACGTTGAACATACCGGGCGAATCGCTCGATGGTATGCAGAAGAAGTTCTCCTCGTTAGCTACTGCTTCGCGCATCGCACTCAATATGCCAAATTTGTCGCAAGCCAGGTATTTTCCATGGTGCCCTTTCATATTCGTATGTTCGCTGCCGGCAACCTTTGTGGCCACCCAGACTTGTCGAACATCATGAGGCTCGGCGGTGCTGGGATCGCCTTCGACCATATTCTCCAGTTCGAGCGGGAATACCTTGCCATTGATATCGCAGGCGAGGCATGAAGGAGGTGAGGTAGGGAGGACTAGGACAATAGGCCCAGTGACGTCGCCGGCAGCTTCGGCGCTCACCCAGCTGTCGTCGTCGACAGGAGCCTCAGAAGGTGTCGCCTGTGCGACCGTTCGCGACTCATCTTGGTCGGCATCCTGACGCTTGCGCTTCTTGTGCTTCTTGTCGCCCTTGAATGATAAGGGTTTGACCATCGTGCTTGTGTTGATGGTTGTGCTGGACTGGCGAGGACGACTGAACAATGCAGGTGGAGAAATCTATCGGAAGAGTGCTCCGCCGTCCTTCAGAAGCCGTCACGCCAACCAAGAGCTTGGTTGGCGGCTTTGGTGCTATCAGCAAGGTCGCTGCTCAGTTAACTTGTAGGAGTCTATAAACCCGAAGACAAGATAGAAGAAAACAGGTTATCACATGCCTCCATGATAAGCGCCTGTATTCTCTGGCAGGAAATAGGTTTACACCACCAGCTTACCAGTCTCGAAGATTCACATGCGCAACAGTGAAAGCAGAAGAGCCCATGATTGGCGCTGGAGCTTTGTAGTGAGGGGCCATGTACTACACCATCCATCCCAAAGGACAGATGCCATGGATCTATTGTGGTCGTGAGCTGTAACAGCAGTCGAGGGCAGCCATTTGAGAGAACTTGGCCATGGATTGGGAATATCCTCAAGGTGTCGTAATGATCAATATCTGCCACAACGTGCCCCGTTTCTCATGTGAGCTCGCCTCGTATCTCAATAACGAAGCAGCCATGGTTCTCGTAAAGACAACAGGTGGAACAGCGTATGTTTAGACTCCAGAGCAGGGCTGCGGCTCCTGATCGGCTGCGGCAAGACCCTTTTCAGATGACCCGAGCCAGCTGCCCAAGCGCCCCCGCCGCGGGTTCATGCCTGTTGCCATGGCCATGCCCCAGCCGAAACACTTCCAGTGATGAGACTTGCATCGATCAAAGGGCCCCTTGTCCTCCCCATTCACGGCCGCAGCAGCGTTGCGCGAAGCTACAGCAAAGAGCAGGACAGGGCAAGGCAGCAGTGGCGACCGCGACCAGCGGCACACAATTGTCCGCACAATCGACGTCACGCATCTGACACATGAGAGGATCAATACTAATATCCTTGCGCCGACGAGCACCTTGGGGCTGGCTCCCGAACGAGCTCCTTACAACACAGCAACATGTCGACCTCTTCTAATGGCCGTCCCATCAATCGGCGTATCGACAGCTTACAGTCCCAGTCCAACGGCAGGTCCGGTCACAATCGAACAAGCTCCTACTTTCGCAAGCGTCTCGTCTCCGCAAACGATGCATATCTATCAGCTCTCAGGGTCACCTTCCTGGTCTACCAGCTGCAACCCAGGGCGAAAAGGACACAGCATGTCCCTGCCCCTCAGCCGGCTCAGAAGTCGAGCACCTCCATTCACGATCTCATGAAGGATTTTAGTTTGATTCGGGACAGCAAGAGCACACGGTTTCCAAGCAGGTTCATGGATGTCCTGATCAAGAGGCTGAGCAATGTCATGATAGGTCTGGAGGCAAGCCCGGAATACAAGGATGCCTCGGTGAAGCGGACGTTCGCAAGTGCTTTGAATGCTTTCATGGAGCCTGGATTCAGGAAACGCATGGAAAAGGACCGGCGTGTGGAAGACTTGGTGCTTATCTTCTTCAGCAAGGCTACAAGCGAGCTGCAGAAGGGGAAGGCTCCTGGTGACTTGAGTTGGAAAATGCTGGCAGACAGGCACGTCGCTCTCTTCGTAAGGCTGATTACCAGGATCTTGAGAGACGAGGACTGGGTCAGTGATCGACCTGAGCTCGCAAGCAGACTTCAAACGATGGAGCAAAAGCTATTGGCCAACGACCAAGATTTGACATCGGGTTCGGGCACACAAACGATCGAGGTGATTGTTCCGCTGAGCATGGACGTGAAAGATATGCCTGTGGTCCAGGTAGTTGCTCGAATTTTCGGCGTGACGAACTCGATGGCTCAGTCAGATATCAACCGGCACAAGGACGAGTGGACGCCCGAGGCAGCTCTGAAGGACATCAAGACCTATCAGACACTTTTGAACGTCAACTCGCCAAAGACATTACGAAGCGATGATTTCGATATCGAGGACGCGTATGACACATGGAAAAGAGGCGAAGCTCCTGACCTCTCACAAATGATCTTGGCAATTGTCCAGTCATATCCCGAGCTGGCCAAGATGACCAGTGTCCACAATCAGGCCAATTTCAGTCTAGTGCCTACAAGGCCAGACCACATGAACTCTGCGCCCGTAGACATGTCCCGGCAGGCGATGGCAGAGCCCGACAATCCATATATACTCCATCAACCTGTGGACATGAGCTACATGGGCTCGTCTGGGGAGATGGCCCCAACTGAAGCTGAGGACCATACGTTCACCTTCATCCCCGCAGATCCAAGGTCGTATTACAAAGCTGTTCTGAATGCTTGTCTGAGCCATGACCTCCAAGATTCTTCCCTCCAGGGATCCGATGCGATCGACGGCACCAGTTCAATTCTCTTATCCAAGCAGTCGACCGAACTTCTCAACGAGCTCTGTTTGCGCTGGCGCATTCCGTACGTATCTCGGGTGGTCTTGTTCCTCGATGTTGTCCGAGAAAAGTTCTTGAACAACGATTTGAGTCTGGATCAGCTTGATGCGGCGTTTCAATTTGCAAAGGCTCCGTTGCCGGAGAAAGGCAAAGATCCAAATGTGTTCGCAGACCTGTTCGAGAATCGTTCCAGATGGCCTATTTCGGACTTTACCTTGCATCAACAGATTCTCAACACACTGCATACGGCACTCTTGCGCGATCTCATGGAAGTCTTGCAACAATGCTACGACCCCAAACCGCCGTCACCGGGACCTATTCTTCTGATTATCGGCGAGCATATCGAGATGGATCAAGCCTTCCACAAGTCCAGAGATGGCGAGGTGGAATTCCAGAACGCTTTAGAAAATGCCCTTAGGGGTCGTGCCCAAGACATGTACCGATCATTCTTGGACAGGAACCTGCCCAAAGAAGAACAAGACTGGGAGTTTTTCCATATCATTGAGGTCGGAAAAGCTGTGACAGGCCTGAGCGCACGTATACAAAAGCGATATCGGAAAAACCCCGTCATCATGGGCGTGAATCCACTTGTAACCTTGCTTCAGACACTCCTGCCTTTGTACGCTGAGGACTCAAAAGACATTGTTGGGAGAGTGCTTGAGGTCTACCGAAGTAGGGGAGAGGAAGCACCTTTGGAAGACGGCTTCATCTTGTACAAGGAGATGGTAGAAATCCGGAACATTCATTCTGACGCCTTACCAGACGAGGCGTTCGCTTTCCAAATCGAGGACATCTTGCAAGTTTTCGTATGGAGATGGATCAAGACAACTGAAGACGCAATCACCAGCTGGATTGATAACGCCATCAAGCAGGACGAATTCAAGGTGCGGTGCGTAGAGGGTGACATACCAGACGAAGAACAGCGGCACAGTGTGTCTGTCATTGATATCTTTTCGTCTTTCAACCAAGCGATTGAAAAGATTGCCGATCTACAGTGGGACAACGATTTGCAGTATGCCAAGTTCATGACCGCACTATCGAGGATTGTTGGTGCTGGCCTGGCTCGGTATTGCGAAGTCGTGAACCAGAAATTCACAGCAGAAATGGACAGGTTGACACCAGAACAGGAGGCGGCAGCGAACCAATCGAGACAGGAACGATGGATGCAAATGGCGAAGGATGCATGGACTCAACGCGAGCGCATCGAGCCCTTTAATTTCTACGCCACGTCGTTCGTCAAGCTCAACGACATCGAGTATGCTAGTAGACAGCTCGACAAGATTGAGAAGGAGATGAACGTCGATGCCTGCGTTGATGTGATATCCAGGAACGCGCCTCCGATCAATCAGCGACTGCGCAAGGTCACACGATACGTCTTCACTATCAAGATTGTCGAAGCTGAGGATCTCAAAGCCTGTGACATCAATGGTCTGAGTGATCCGTATGTTGTTCTCGGTGATGAGCATCAGAAGCGACTTGCCAAGACGCGCATCATTCATGGGAACCTCAACCCACGATGGGATGAGACTGTTGATATTACAACATCTGGGCCGGTGAACGTGATTGCCACCGTCTGGGATTGGGACACTCTTGGAGATCACGACTGTGTCGGAAGGACATCGATCAAGCTGGATCCGTCGCACTTTTCTGACTTCATGCCGCGAGAATACTGGCTGGACCTCGACACGCAAGGGCGCTTGCTTCTGAGAGTCAACATGGAAGGCGAGCGCGATGACATTCAGTTCTACTACGGAAAGACGTTCAGAACTCTGAAGAGAACCGAACGTGATATGACTCGAAGCATCACGGACAAATTGTCGGCGTACATCAACTATATTTTATCGCGACGAACACTCAAGAGCTTGTTATCCAAAGGAATCAGCACACAGCTCTCAGCAGTCTCGGGCTTTTTGTCACGCAATAGGATTAACGTTGGTCTTCCCACAGCTGCCCCACCAGCAGCACCGACACAGGCACAAATCGCAGATGCTCTCCAACCCCTGTTCGTTTACTTTGATGACAACTTTGCCATCATGAATCAGACCTTGACAAGAGCGGCCATGATCTCGGTCATGACTCGCCTCTGGAAGGAAGTTCTGTCGACCATCGAGTCGCTCTGTGTACCACCACTTTCCGACAAGCCCTCCACGCAGAAGCCACTAACCCAGCAAGAGCTCGATATTGTTTTCCGCTGGCAACAGTTGCTGTATGACTTCTTCGCTGCAGTCGACCCTGATACCGGAGAAGTCAACGGCGTGCCGTTGGATGTCCTCCGATCACCAAAATACTACGACATCAACAGTCTGAATTTCTTCTACTTTGACAGCACCGAGAACCTTGTCAGGACATCAGAAAGGATGGCCAGCGCAAGTCTGAACAAGCGGGAAGGTCCTGCACAGAACCGCTTTTCAGCTCCTCAGCTCACACCCATGGGAGGCCCCTCGAGTCTTTTGGCAATTCCCGGCACGGGACGGCGAAGTAAGTCCGTGTTGTTGAGTCGCAACCTAGGCACCATGAAGAGAGCAAAAGAGGAGAAGCGAAAAGAGGCGCAAGCCGAGCCGAGCGATGACATGATTTTACGAATTCTACGCATGAGGCCCGAGGCACAACGTTACTTGAAGGACAGGAGCAGGCAAAAGGAACGCCTCGCGGCTGCCGCGGCTGCAGAGCAGATTGTTAAGATGAGCATCAAACAGGGCGGCGGAGGACGCATGGCTGCGAACTTGCCGCGACGATAGGACCGTTCTGAGGAAGCAAGTTGGTACGATAACGATGATGCCGAGATATACAGTGCGAGACGGCAAGCAAGGCGGCCGGGAGGTGCGTTGAGACAGACATGGAGCTGTTATTCTTCGAATGGATGGAAGGAGAGAGTGGGCGTGCACAGCATAGGACGCCGAGGAAGAGTGGTTGAACGACGGCTCAGCCACAGCGAGTGAGGTCGATGGTATGGCGAGCGTGATGGTGGACATGGTTCGTTCGGAGTCGGTGGTTTATCTGGAATTCTTCAAGTAATGCCCTCGATAACGGATATTCCCCTTCTGCGGCTTGTGGTGTATTTTCAGCGGGCGTACGACGAGAATTGTCTTTCTCCGGTCTGAGTGAGCGCCAACTTTCGGCTGCAGCAGCGCGTGTGAAATTGAAACTCCCCATTTGCCATTGTGGGCTTGAACGAGAGCCTAATATGATCATCTTTCCATCTATGCATTGCTCTATTTTCTAGTTTCTATTCTATTCTATTGTCTATGGCGAGAGCTTTGGCCTCTTTATCAACCGCTCTCTGATTCAGCACACCCAAATAGGTCTGCCAGCCCACCGCCACGACTCCCGCAAAGACACTCCGATTCTGCGGCGCCACAAACCGATAATTGAAGGCCGTCACAAACGGCCAGAAGAAACAGCTGTTGTACCACGACGTCGGCACCGTGTCCCGGACGCGTATCCCGGCCTCCTTGAACGCCTGCGCCGGATCCTCCAACGCCGACGTGCCGCTCGCATCCGCAGCCGCCTTCGAGGGCAGCACCCCGGCGAGGAGCGACTGCATGCCGAAAAAGTACGAGTTGAAGAGCGGCGTGAAGGCGATCTGGTTGACGACCACCTTGGCGGCCAGGGACAGGGCCACGGAGTTGGGGAAGTTGAAGAGCGTGCCCAGGTAGATGAACCAGGTGTAGCTGGGGATGCTGCTCACGCCGCCGATGACGATGTTGCGGAGGGAGCGGGTCGGGTCGTAGACCGTGCCGAAGAAGCCGCCATCATCGTCGCCGTCTTGGGACTTTTGCTGCTGCGGGCGTCGCACGTATTGCGAAGAGAGGTCTCCGCAGAAGTAAATGACGACGCTGGTGAGGAACTGAGTAAAGTACGGGCGACGGTTCTGGGCCGAGCTGTAGAGACGGCCGGGATATGCCAGGATGTTCAGGACCTGCGAAGCGACGGATGGCGACGTCGCGGCGAGGACGTCTTCCGACTTGCCGTCCCTGGGTCGTTTGCTATGCGGCTCGGATGACTTGAGACGCGATTGCAGGTTTCTGAACTTCGTTCCCCCGTTCGGGAGCCAGGTCCGGATGTTCTGGCTGCTAAACGCAGCATGATCGGAATGCGTTGGAAGTGCTGGCTGGTGCTGCCATTGTTCACCGCAGGCATGGATACGCTGCTATCATTGTGCTTTTCAGCTGCGTGGGAGCTTGATATTGGGAGCCGATCACCAGGATTCGACACTTAGACGGGTTGTGCGGCTGTCTAGAAAAAAGTTTGGTGTGTCAGCAATGAGGAGCCGTGAGCGTTTCGGCCTGGAAGTGTGAACTCGGCATTCGGAAGCTGTCGGGTCGCATCCGGGAGCAAGGGGAAGGCCGTTTCAGGACTTTCAGTTCTTCTTTTCAGCCTCGTAACTGCGGTACAAGCATGCAAGTCGACATGTCATTGCGAAATCTCGGCGTACATCGAGATTACAATAATCGAGTACTGAACTTCGTCGTCGCGTTGGTCCATTAGGTCTTCTCGAGGCTCAGCTTCTACCGGACGAGGGACTACACTTTTGTATTCGACTCGATTTTATCTATCAGACAAATTATACTGGACGAAAGGCGGCAATCTGAATACACCCTCATTGACCACTACTGAGGGGAATATTGCCGTCCTAATCTGTGAGGTGTGCCCTGCAAGTTTATCTAATACAAGCCCTCGAGACACCAAAGCGAAAGCCAGTGCTCAATGATTGAAGCAAGATTGAAAGTCTCGCAGTGCTAACGTAGTCACTCCCGCGCAACATGGACTCTAAAGTGGCCCAGCCACTCAATCATGTCGAGCCGAGAGGTCAAAGCATGGAGTGGAGAGTCACTATACAGTCCCTTGCGATGTGCGAAATTCGAACCCGATCTCCGTGTAGTAATAGTCCCGGTGACGCCGAAGCCTTGGGTGGTCATACGGAGATGAAATCAGAGCATCCTCAGCCGCGCGCCTTGTCCATGTTCGACCCGACTCTTATTCGTTCGACGCATTCATCTCGGCTGCGCCGTGAATCTAAGATTTGAGGAACCTGGAAAGCCGTGATCAGAGTCGGACCGAAGCCGTGTCCTCGATGACCAAGTGACCCCGTGTAGCATGTGGACGTGACAGCCTGGCGGGTGTTTGCAGACTGAGGTTTCGTCAGAGGAACAAGGCGACTGTCTTCGACTTGTAGTGGCACCATCGCCAAAGCGCATTTCCGCGTTGTGTGAGCTCTCGAAGATTCATGTCAGTCAGGTTACAACACCCTAGCCATTCACAAGTGAGAGGAGCTGAATGCAAAGACAGCAACAACATTTCTTCATGACATGGGCTTGCGCCGCAGTGCCGCAAAGTTTCAAGCGGGATGATACTGCGCACAAAGTTCACGTTTGACAGCTTAGCCGTACCGTGATTCTGTGCGAGATGTAGGAGAAACACCCGGCCGCATGGAAGCGAGAGACACTGCGATGCAGTCTGAGCTGGACAGCATCCGGTTTCCACACGGCGCTTCTCATTCTGCCCGCCTTTTGCACTCTGCGCATAACGGTCTGCTGGCAACCGTCGACCAGTCTGCTGCATCCATGACGAGCCACTAATGTCGAAAGTCTCAGTGCCGATTTCTTCGCCGCCGGTAGCGGATTGTTAGGCCGGTCAGTCGTGTGCAATTGTCACACCGCACCGCGGGGAAAAGCAACATGTCACGATGCTACGTACAAGGCCACGATGTGTCTGCTGGCGGGGTCGGACGAGAAGAGGAGAGATGCGGTGCTTGAAGGAGCGGTCATACGACATCAAATCGTCATTAGTATCGGCACGATCGATTCCAGAAGAGCGAAAGCAGTAGATGATCACCCGCACTACCCCGCAAGAACCAAGAAGTATCGAATAACCGACGCAAAGGACATGCGTTCCGATCTGAGAAGTCTATCTTGCGAAGCTCAAACTTGCCTGCGGTCACACGTCCTCCTCACGATGCCCTCATCATTTTCCGTCTTTGCCCGCCGAAACAAGGTAGAAAGCTTGCGTGCTTGGAAAGTACGGCACCGACACAGCCACATCCGGCGCCGGAACAGGCCTTACTTTCCTCTTGCCGTCATGAAGCTTTATTACACCGTCGTCGTTTACGCCGGCCAAGCACGCCGAGTGATGAATCGTCGTCGTGTGAGAGTGGCATCACGGCGGCGCCACCCTCGGCCGTTGCGGAATGGCGCCTGTCACCTACGTTGAGGGTGTCGACACTGCCATCGTCTGTCACGGCCGCCTTGAAACATGGGCAAAATCCGGCTGAACCCTTGACGAGTCAGTGGCGCTGCCAGAGCCCGCTGATGTGCAGCCCATTCCGTGCCATTCCCTGACCCTGTGTACTGGCAACGGGTTGCACACCGACTTACTTGGTCCCGCGTAACAGTAATCGATAAACAAGCTCGAGTGGGCGTGACGTCGAGTTGCAGCGCCGACCTTCCTTTGGTAAGCAGAAGACGGCGTTGATCGGAATGGTCAGTTCTGGTAAGCAGCCAATTAGTCTCGCGTTCCGATTTCTTTGACAGATCTCTCCGCACCTGCGCCGTCGATCTCAATCTTCACTCTTGTTCATTGGCTCTCTGCTGAGTAGTGCTCGCCTAAGTTTCTACAGGCCTCCTTTGGAGCCACGCTGGCAGTCTTGCAGAGTGTGTCATCGGATTACCACATTATTGTCCGCTACCATCTGCTTCCGACGAACCATGCGACTTTCTGCAGGCTTTGCGACACCGTACTCGATGCTTTGCGTTAGGTGGTACAGCAGACCAAGTTACCGGCACTTGCTCCAAGCACGCGACCCTCGTGACAAGCATGCTGTCGTGGCACCGGGCTTATATGTTTGATGAAGCTTTCAAATCAGCATAACGGCCATCAGACGTGCTGGTCGTGCCAAACTATCAGATAATCCCGACGCTCAGTCGGTCCAAACATCGGTGTTGTCGTAAGCAGGCAGCCGCCAGTGAGCACAGTATAGTACAGAGGTATAGTGCGGTCAGAAGCACCAGGACAACGCCGCACAGAAAGCCAAGTTGCGCAGCTTGGAGCTCAGATTATCTTAGCTTCTGATCATGGCTCCAGAATTGACCATCTGCCTCTTGTTTTGCATGCAGGGGGTCCTTCAGCCGCCAGCGGCAAGTGAGCCCAACAATAGGAGAGTTTTCACGGCGAATACGGGAATAGCTCTGTACTTGCCTGTATAGTGTATACAAGGCGAGGCGGACGTGCATGTACACCGCGTCCGCGCCTCGCCTTGGTGGTGACCAAGTACATCTGGCCCAAGGCCGCATCTCAGCCGAGGATGTCTGTACACATGCTGTTGTGGCCACGAGCGCCGCCGTCCAATGTCGACGTTGAGTTGATCTTGGCCTCTTGCAGACGCGCGCTGGGCTGTCGGCACCACACCTACGCCATTTTCAAGCCACCCGGACGACGCTGACAGGCGCCGGTATCCTAAATCCCTGCCAGCGCCTTCCCGCTGCAGGGGAACTGCTGAACCGGGGCAAGGCTGGCGATGGCTGACGATGGCTGGCGATGGCTGGTGACTGGCGGCCAACGGCTTGCGGTTCAGAGCATCAAAGCCATCATTGCCGTCTCCTGCCCGCCACGCTGGCTCCGTCCATTATTCGCTACTCCCGGCTTGGGCACCGCGACGACTATCACCTGGGCCCTGAGCGAATGGGGTCTGACCGTTCAGCGTGCTCTGCTTGCGTAGCGTATTATTGTGCAGCGCTGCCCGGCAAGTCGTGGTCACACCGTGACAGGCTGCTTGCCCAACTTCGGATACGGACCACCGGCCTCGCTGAAAGTGAAGGTGAGCCTGGAGAAGGTGATGGGTGATGAGTGATGTCCGGGGAACTGCTCTCAGCCTGCGGAAGCAGCACCCGGCCTGCAGCTTGCATTGCAGTACACACGGCACGTACGGTGTAGAGCAGTGCCCTGCTGAGTATCCTCTGCACGCTGCCTCGTCGACTCGTAGCCTTCCTCGATAAAGACTGCCTGTGCCCCCTCCGCTACCATTCCTGGCCTTCGAGCGCCTCACCGACAATCACTCCTTGTCTGCCTTCCCATTCACTCCTTGGCCTTCGCGGCCTCACTTGCAGCTTTACCCTGCCCAGCCCACCTCGCCACTGAACAGAAACGATACAGTCCCAGCCGTATCTGCTTGTACATGGCCGGCTGTTGAGAGAATATCACAAGATTTCTCTCCCTCCCACCCTCTTCCCAACTCCATTCACAGCCTCCTACCTGCTTCTGGCAGGCTCCTCCGCTGATCACCATGCACAGGCAGCTTCTCGCAGCTCTGGTCGCATTGACCACTGGGGTTTCCGCCATACCTTCTGGTGACAGGAAGCGAGACCTACCCTTCGACTACAATGGACAGAAAGTCCGAGGAGTGAATCTGGGCGGTTGGTTTGTCCTGGAGCCCTGGATCACTCCGTCTCTGTTCTCCGAGTGGGCAGACGGCAACAGCGTTGTTGACGAGTACTCAATGTGCCAGACTCTTGGCCAGGGCGAGTGCTTGAACAGGCTGAGCCAGCATTGGGCGTCGTGGTATCAGCAGAGTGATTTCCAGGCCATTGCAAACGCTGGCCTGAACCATGTCCGCATTCCAATCGGCTACTGGGCCGTTTCGCCTCAGAATGGCGATCCGTACGTGCAGGGCCAGCTCCAGTACCTCGATCAGGCGGTTGGCTGGGCGCGCAGCTCGGGTCTCAAGGTCCTTGTTGACATTCACGGCATGCCCGGAAGCCAAAACGTGAGTTCCGAGTTTGTTGCTGTCGCTTCAGCTGCAAGCGCATGCTAACGGATGCAGGGGTTCGACAACTCAGGCCGCCGAGGCAACATTAACTGGCAAAACACCGACCCCAACCGAGACATTGCAAAGGGCGTCGTCGACGCGCTCGCCGCTCGCTACGCCAATGACGGCGACGTGGTGACCATGATCCAGGCGGTAAATGAGCCGGCCAACTGGGGACTTGACATGAACTGGCTCAAGCAATACTATTACGACGCGTGAGTGGTTCCCCGCAACACGAGAGCGACGAGACATAATTTGCGAAGATGGGATTCGTCGGGGGCAGAAACGCGATTGGGCTCAGGAATGCTTCAGGGCAGCTCTGGACCCGCGCACGTGATCTGCTTCTCGATGGAACCACCTCCCCACTCGGGAACTGCCCCTGTCAATCACTCGTCTTTTGCGAATGCTCGAATTCTGCTTGCGTGTGTTTTGTCTTTCATCGCCTTGAGCTAACTTGTCACTGCTCCAGATGGGGAAATATTAGGAACCACAGCGGAGACACCATCCTCGTCATCCATGATGCCTTTGAGCAACCTGATTCGTACTGGAACGGTTTCATGAACGCCGCTTCCGGAGTCAATAACGTCGCGCTCGACACGCACCAGTACCAGATCTTCAGCAATGCCGAGGTCTCCCGTTCCCTGCAGGACCACGTCAACTTTGCGTGCCAAAATGTCGGAAACTTCATCTCCGACACGGACAAATGGACCATCGTCGGCGAATGGAGCGCCGCATTGACAGACTGCACTCAATGGCTCAACGGCCTCGGCAAGGGCGCCCGCTACGACGGCACATTCTACAACGGCCAGGATCCGCAGAACGTCTACGGCTCTTGTACTGGAAAATACCAGGGCGACCCCCGCAACTTCTCCGACGCCGACAAGAAGGCCACGCGCCAGTTCGTCGAGGCTCAGCTCGATGCCTACGAGCGTCACACCGGCTGGATATACTGGACCTGGAAGGCCGAGAATGCCCCGGAATGGGCAATGAACAACCTCATATCCGCCGGGCTCTTTCCCCAACCCTTGACTGATCGTCAATATCCCAACCAATGTTCGGGTTCGACATACTGAATAAGCATCTTGAATTCATCGGTTTGAGCGTTCCGCAGCCGACACCAAACACCTCTTCTTACATTCGCTGAGATACCCCCAGGCCAAGGGAGCCACATGCTTTGGTTTTGAGTAGTGAGCTTGTCGTTTTTGATCAATATCGTTTAAGGATTTTGTGGAGGACAGGGGAACAAATGAGATGACTAACGAGACATGTGAAGAGTCACGATTCTGTTTTGCATCGGATCGATTGTTCACACGCCGGGCACGAGTGGATCAGCCGACCGGACAAATCGCGCGAGCCATTACGTACTCGCGTGAATGTTCGATCGTAGTTGTTCTTGCAGACTGTCTTTGGCTGGTGGACGTCTGCGCTTATGACTTGCAGGTATTTCGGTCGCTACCGTCTTGCGATTTTGCGACCTTTGATCGATGGAAATGAAGAACTGGCAAAAGACCAACTGTATATAGCTATCGAATATGATGACGGTCTGCGCCGAACTTGTCTCCTGCCAGGCTGCTTCGTGAGCTGCTGTTACGATCGTACAACACTCGTGACGGCAGATTTGGGCTGGGAAACAGGCTTACTTAGTTGAACCACTTGTCCAAAGCTCGACATGACGATTCGACGACCGACGTGTCGCCACGCGAACCCACCTCTACGGGTCTCGTCGATCGCGCAGCTTAGATCCCGAGACCTTCGTTCCCGAGAGTGCGTGCGAATAAAGTTGGGCGGTCGGAGTCTTGGCGATCACGCAAAAACTGGGGAAAAAAGTTGGTGTTTTTTTATTTATCGATAAGATGCCCCCAAAACCCCATCCCAATACCACGTTATGATGCATGACTGCCTTATCTTGCCCGTTATCGGCAATACCTCAAGATCTCTTGTTTCCCCCGCCATCCGAGGTTTCCAAAGCCCACAGCCCAAAGAAGAGAATTTCGACGTGCTCCATCTATTTTTTAAATTTTTTTTTTTGAACTTTTTGTCGCGATCTTGGAATATCGGGTGTTGTGGTTGGTTGGTGACTTCAGGCGTGTGGACGGGGGGTCACATGGACCGCGCCGCGTCCCGGGCATTTATTTGACCAGCGCCGCGGATCGCCTTGCGCTGGGCCAGGAGGCTGAAATTGGGAAAAGTTCAGGGAAAAAAAAAAAAAAATCGGCTGAGTGAAGATCGAGTACTTTATGAGGTAGTGGTATGGATGCAGGCTGCATCGTACGGAAGTCTGCACTTGAGTAAAGTACATGCGTCGTCCGATCCCGGTTGCAAAAGTCGCCAGCCTCTCCTCCGGCCGGAGATCCTCAAAGGGATCGATGAGGCACGTATGAATAGCATTTGCGTCATGTGCAGTGGTTTGACAAATAAATGGGGGGGGGGTTGCGATTCGTTGATCTATCTCTATTTGTCTAATAGGGTATAGAACCGGCCGTCATGTTGGCATATATCGTGCAGAGAAGCACCTCTCATAGTCTTGACATCTCCTTAGTTCTGACCTCTCATCTGATGCTCCACCGCAGCCCTCAACACCGCAATGCCGCCGGCCTGCTTCTCAGCGGATCGTGCCCCCACCGAGCCACCTGACCTCTCCGGCTCCTCCGCCGCCAGGTCATAAGCATGATCGATCTCGGCTGGCGTCTGGACTTTCATTTGGCTCCGGTCGATGGCTCGCTCTTCACGGGCGGCGTAATTGCTCGAGGGCGCCGCGCCGCTTGCTACATCTTCGGCCCACCAGCCGCCAAAGAGACCGTCACTGTCGCGGGTTCGCAAAGCTGCTTTGGCGTTGTGGGCGACCCAGGCGGCGTATTGAGCACACTGAGAGTCGTGCTCTGCTGCCAGTTGCGACGATGCCTTGTATCCGAATTCGGGGCTGCCTTCTTGAGGCAAGGGCTGGCAGAAGGCGTTGTAGTGCATGAAATAGATGCCCTTGAATGTCTTCTGATCGGGGTTGCAGCTGTCCGCTTCGTCGCAATGCTCCTCGAGTATACCGGCGCGACCGATGCCTTGAGGTGTACGGTCTGCGATGGGGCTAGATTTTTCGAGGTCCCAACCGGTTGCGCCGATAACGGTGCGAATTAAAGCATGGCCGTCTTCGAGGTAGGTTTCGTCGCCTGTCGCTTGCCAGAGGTTGCGCTGTCCGGTGAGGAGGACGCCTTGATTATATGTCCAGACCTGGGGTGAAGCTTTGGTGCATTGGCCGGCGTCGTCGACATGGAAGCCGTCGATGAAGAGTCCTTTGCCATCTCTCATGCCGCTTCCCATCAACCACTTGTATCCCTTGATGGCCGCGTCTAGATACTTTTGCTCGTGCGGCTTGTAGACCATGTCATCCCCACCATTCCCCGTTCGGTCCTTCTCTTCCTGCAATCCGACCTTTCCGGTCTCAGCGCCCAGCGGCGTCTGATCATTGTCTCCGGTGAAGTGCAGGTACATGGCCGAGCTGCCCGCAATCCAAAGCTGATTCGTGATGGCGTTCTTGTACATCAATTTCTTGTTGTCCCAAGTCATGCCTCCGCCACACTTCGACTCGTCCCAGCCCTCTTGCGCCGCCTCCCAGAACGTCCGCGCGCGGTGCGCGAAAGGCTGCATGTAGTCATTTCCATACCACGGCGTCGATTCACCGCCGTGTCGGAGTGCAGTATGCTGCTGGACGAATGTCGATGCTTGCAACCATTCGAGCGTCACCCATAGCATATCATCGTTCGCCTGCATCCGGATTCCGAGTATATCCTGCGCCGGGTACGTCTGCGTCAGGTGGGAGAAGTAGGCGTTGATCAAGTCTTCACGCGCATGATTGTGACCTTCAGACGAAACATCGCTAGCTCGCGAGATTGTCTTGAGCGTCGCCGCGAGCTGCGTCCCGAGCGTGGCAGATATCCAGTCGATTACGCCGGCCCAGATGCCGGCGCCGGGATCAAAGTAGACGCTTTGCAGCGTCGCGGTCGCATCGTTCAGGGCATTGAAGTCAACGGACGCGTCGGCGAGGGCGACATGTTGGTTAGCTGTGGCGCTGAGGAGGGCGTTCTGATCCGGGATGGGGTTTGCTTGAGCCTGGGGGCCGAGGACGGCGAGCGCGCTAGCGACGACGAAGGCGTACTTCATGTTGCGAGTTGTGCGTGAGGGTAGAGGACGCCATTTGGGGCTGGATGCTGCACCGGAGATATATACCTGACCGCCTAGTGGTTGGATTGAGAAGTGGACTGTGTCGTCGAGATGTACCAGGCGGGTTTTGGTGGATTGGGAACTCGACGGCGGCCAAGTCTGGACGACGTTACGTCCTGCCACGGTCCAAATCACGCTGTAGGCACGCTTTCAGGCCATATCATACAATTTCCATCGGTGCGAGAAAAGGACCACATCTCGTCTTGACGCTTAGTCAAACGCAACGTCAATCATGTTTCCTGATCAGTCACTCAATTGTGTGGATGGCTGGGAACTGTTAAAGAAGGGTACCGAACGACGTGCGGAACCAAAAACTTTGGTGGAGACTGGTCAGGTTTGATCTTGGGTCTTGACCGAGGAGTGAGGTAGGAACCAAGGAGGTACTGCGGTGGAAATGTGAGTAGATACGTGGGCCGATACTTAGGTGTGTTCTAATGAGTACGTTTGGCTGGGCATATTATTGTCAACCAAGTCAGTGTGGTAGCTCAGGGTACAGCGTGCTTGAGTGGGGTCATGGCTGGATGGTCAGCCGGGCCTCCATAGCGACTTCGCTATGTATAGCAACGTAAGCCAGCTGGGCCCAAGGGAGGGCTCACAATTATGTGACTCCCGCCATACCGCCCACCATCTTCGCCGTCTGCCGCCTCCACCGAATGTCCCAAGCTCAGAACGTATTTGCGGCTCAACCCGATACACCTGGTGAAGAGCGAGCGATGCAATTTCTCGACGGCTCCAGTCGATATACGGATTGTGACGCTTGCGGTGGCCAGTATGGTGATATCGGCGTCGATTATGGCTTGTTTATAGCGGCAAAAGCATTTGAAACTTCATTAGAGACGAACAACAAGGTAGAGGAAAGACTTGAAGTTTAACGGCACTTTTCATTTTCAAACTGCTATCTCATCGTACATGCCATTGCCAGTCCTGCTGGTCTTTGATACACATACAATGCCCACACCCGAATACACAAGGTAAAACGCACAAGGGGGTATACAGCCAATCAATTTCCGACGCGATTTGGAGATCGAATGCACCCCGATCAAAAAGCAATGACAGAACCGCCCATAATAATATGTTCGCGCCATAGACCGCTCATCCAACAAATCTGTCACATGGCTTGCAAAAAAGGGGTATCTTCTGAATCATGCTGCGAGGCGAAAAAGTCGTAAAGTTCGTGAACCATCACATCGACCTCCCACTCAGCAGCCGCCTTCGAAGACAATCACTAAGTCTGGACGTAGGCGTTGCGCTGCTCACGCGCCTCGTCCATCCTGAACCCGAGCACCCACCGATACAAATCCTCCAGCCACGGGTACTGACTGCTCCTTACCATCCACTTGACCGCCCTCGCCACATCCAGCGCACTCGCCCTCGTCGCCGGCCCGGCACTCCGAAAAGCTGCATCGCCACCGACCAGCTTCTTAAAATTCTCCAACAACCTGACTTGCCACGGCGCAGTGCCGAAGCTTGTGCTCGGTGCCGTTTTGACAAACTGCTGCAACGAGTCGGGGTCATGAGCACGCTGGAAGCCCGCATTCATGGCGGCACGGACAATGAGCAGCTTCAAGCAGGCGAGGCGGGCGTCGTCGGAGGGGTTGTTGTTGGAGCTGATGGAGGACCCAGGGCCGAGTCCGGGGTTTATGATCGTGCTGGTGGATGAGCCGGACATGGGGCCTGCGTCGATTTTATTGGATGCGCGGGAGCTCGAACGGGAGTCGTGAGGTTGAGGGGGTCGCCAGGATGAGACGGACGAAACATCCGAAGCGGAGCTCGACCAGTGGGGCAGAGGATGGTCGTTGTTTTCGGGGCCGAGTACGAGGATGTTGGGGACGGTGTCGCCGTCAGGAGAGAAGTTATTGGTGTCTTCGAAGATCGTGGTGGGAGTTTCGGGGTTCTGACGCCCCTCGTCGCCGGTGGCGTCGGCGTCGTCATCGGAGATGGATTCTGCAATGCTGATAGTCGCGATGGACTTGGGCGTTTCGAAGGACTGCGGCGGTGAGAAGGATTGACTGAAGCCCAGAGAGCTGGGCCTGGGAGTGCCGCGGTCAGGTCGAACTTGAGTCCAGCCTTCACGGAAAAGATCGCAGAGATCCCAACAGGACTGGACGGCGGAGCCAAGGAGCTCCTCGTTTGGCGGTTTCCCTTCACGGCGGTTTTGTCGCAGGGAAAATAGCATCTCTGCAAGCCCCCAACAGGCACGGAGAAGGCTGTCCGTCTCCCCGACCTGATCGTGCCGCTGTTTCATCAGCCTATGACACAATGTGATGTAAAAATCCAGGGTTCGTTCCCGAAATGCGTCCGGCAACGAGCGGTCGTGAGTGTTGTACAAGTGATTGTTGAGCTCAAAGCTCACTCGTAATACAGAATCAGCAACCTCATCGGACCTTTGCCGGACCTCGAACAGAGACTGACAGAATTCCCGACAAAGGTCGAGCGTCGGTACGACCTCGGTGGTACCGTCTTCTTCTCGTTTCTCGTACAGGTTCTGACACAGCTTCCAGCATGACTTCCAAGCCTGCTCACGCCCATCCTCGACCGGTGAGCGGCGGAACGCCCTCTCGCGATGTCGCGAACCTAGGCCAGCCAAAGTGTTACAGAGTGTCCAGCACTCGCTCAGTGCATCCTTGAGGGCAGCCACCTCTTCGTCAGACCGACGTTGGCGGTCGGCGTCGCTTTCAAAGAAGGCTGACTGTGGCTGATCCTCCTCTCCCTCTACCGCACTATCCTCTGGTATGTTCTCCAGACTGCCTGCCCTGCCTTTGCCTCTTCTACGCTCCTCTTGCTCGACCTCTATCCGAGTTGAGGCTCGTGGCGTCGCATACGGGTCGTGGACGGGTCGGACGGTTGTGTCGAGCAACGGCGGCGACAGAGGACTGTCAGCGATGCTTCCGTCCTCTCCCTCTTCTTTTCCGATTCTGGGTGTCGGACCCTGGGCTTGTGTAGATAAGACAGTAACGTCCGATACTTGTGAAGGGGTCGGTGTTGCGCGTCCGTATATCGATTGAGGGGCGGTGTTGAAGGATAGATACCCTTTGGGCGCATGTATGACTGATGCAGGATTGGCTTCCGGTGAGTCTGATTTCAGACGATTGCCATCCTTGTCCTTTGTGAGAAGCTGATCAATGTCAGTCCTCGTCTCGTTCTTACAAGTGTGTGTCGGTGGGGCATACCGTGGGTATTGCCTTCTCTTTATCGGGCGACGCAATGCTCTGGATTGAGTTCCGGTTCGACCTAGCGGTCACCTCGTCCGCAGCTGTCTCGTCGAATTCCGTGCCGTTGGAGGACGGGGCCAGAGGCGAAGGGCCAGCTGACGTAGGCGAGTCGATGAGAGGAGACTTCTGAGGGTTCGGAAGGAGGTGGCCGGCCGAATCGCTGACCCAAGGTTAGAACCGGAGTTCAGGTATGAGGGGGACGAACTACTCACGTAGACCGGCGATTGTTGGACTTTGCCGGGGACGCGACCTCCTTATTATTGCTGGTGGAAGAGAGGGAGGACATGACGGCATCGGAGAGGGAGGAAAAGGAAGGCGATTTGACGGCGGCCGCCATCTAGGCTGGCATGGGGTGGAAGGCTCCAAGCTGAGTGTGCTGGTCTGAGAGCCGGCAACTCGGGAGCTTGTTGCACACGCCCTATTGCCTCGAATCCTTGCTATGATATACCAAGTATATCTTTGCGCAAATAGAACGGCGGTTGAAACTCGTCCACCGACGTGAGATCCTAGCTCGCCGGTTCCCACGTTGTAGGGGTCGGCTGCGCAGCAAATCTGACCTCTCAAATAAGCGCGCTGGTCAAGATTTAGGAAGCCAACAACGCGGCAGAGCCTCGGAGGATTCAATTCGGGCGTGGAGCGGCCCAGGCGGCTGGCGGCCAAGATGCTGTCCGTCGTATCGAGACTGTGGAGCTGAAGGAGCAGCTCGAAAATTAGAGTCTGATGAGCTGTCCGGCCTCGACCAGCGGCTGCTACTCTGGGACCTAGCTCCGCAAGGAGGGGCTGATGGTCAACAGCTCGACCGATGGATGCTGACAGCGCGTGGTAGCAACAGTCGATTGTCCTCGGCTGGCTGTTGCGATCAGATACTGTCGAGGCCGGCACAAGAACCAACGAATGTCTCGTAAATCTCCTGCCAACCGTGGTTGTAGAGTGACATTTGGCCGTTTAAGAGTGGCCCGGGGGGTGGGCCTTAAAGACCGTTCGTCCCTTGCGCTATCTCACCGCACATGGCAGAGCCGATAGGGAAGAGAACCAAGGAAAGATAGTCGTAGTCAACGGAGCTACGAAAGTAACTGGGCAAAGTATTGGTGCTTATACACAGTAGCCGTTCAGTCTTCCCAAGGCTCTGGCTCGGTGAACGATAGATGTGCCTTGTACCTGCGCGCACGCCCCCTCTTGCTTCAACAGCGTTGAAGCTCATAAGCTGTGCTTACTTCCAGCAATCACATCAACTCTATGATCCCGAGGTCTATACCAAAAGGCCACAAGCGTAAGCGCAGAGCTGAGGCAAGCTTCCGTAAGAGTCAGTATAGCAAATTGTCAATCTTACACCAACATGTTGGGTGCAGGCAGGGTTAATTGTGAGTATGCATGAAAAGACTACCTAATGTATATACGCAGCCCTGTCTCGAACTCGGCACTGCCCTCTCAGTCAAGCCATGAAGCCCTCGCCTGCACAGTCGCAGAAACAGCTGCAACCATAGTAGGCCAGGCTCAGAGGCAGAGCGGAAACTCTGTCACGTGTGAATAAGCCTAATGTAATAGATAGCGGACAGCCCTTTGGCAATGGAATTCAATTGCAGCCAACGCGGGCAGCAAATATACTTGGACAATACGTGTTGCAACAACTGTTCCACTCGTTTCGGCTTGCACAGTCGCAGATTTATTGACCTGTTCTGCATAACTTGCATTGCAGCTGCTGTTACCAGCATCCCAGTGGCGGCCACCGAGGCGCCGTTGCGGCATGGTCACACAAGTCCAGCAAGCTAAGAATGACATCCTCTCCTACGTGGACGCTGCACGCGGCTCTCTCGAAGCGCCCTTTCCTACATTGATCCACTTCAAGTTCCTTGCGCAGCCCAGCGCCGTCTCCAGCCATGTTTGTAGTCGTCCTGAAACTGTACCCCAACTGTGTCTATGACTTCAGTTTGAGGCTTCACCGCGTTTGTGCTTCATGAGAGTCTCCACCGAGCGTTGGCGTACGTGCTGGCGCCTAGGTCTCCTTTTTGTTGTTCACGAAGGTATGATCGCTCTTGAGTTTGACCTAGTCAGATTATCAGCACGGGACCGTGTCTCACTCTTCCAACGTTCACTCACCTGGTCACCCATGGCGTTGTATTCGCGTTGCAAGCCTTCAGTTTGCTTCTTGAGCACCTCAATGTCGCGGTCGCGCTTCTCGACTTCTCTCTTGAGGCGGCCAATCTCACCAAGTTCGCCGGCCCGATCAAGCTTGGCGCTGTCCTTTCCGGTAGCCTTGGGGTCTCCTGAGAGACGGCGAACCTTCTCTTCAAGGCGGAGCTGCTCGAGGATCATGATATATGTGCGGTTGAGGATCAGGGACAAGAATAGGGTGAAGCCACACAGATACATGTTGCGCTGGCTGTAGAACTTGCGAGCCTGAACCTCGGTGCGTTCGTGGCCAATGACGGCGGCGCCACCCTGCGAGTTGGTCGCCGCATTAGCCTCGAGCTGGACACGGTAGACTCTGTTCACCGAGTCGATGAAGAGGATCAATATGAATATGAAGGTTATCTGTCGTTGTATTAGTTCTCCAGCCCCAGTGATCATGTTCCGTCCTCTTGCTCACTTTCATGCCATATTGTAACTTGGCCACAATTGGACTCTCCGAGATGAAGGTGAAGAGCTTTCGCTTCAGTGTGTGAGGCATCGGGACGATGAGCCCTCCGAAGATGGCCATCTCCGCGACCAAAAGGACGAAGACCTGCAATGGATCGTTAGTGAGATTCCTAAAACGTGATGGTAAACACCGACGAGACCGAAAGTTAGATTAGCCATGATGAGCTTGGACAAGCTATGAGGACAGAACGTGCAGCTTGTTCCGTGGCGTGGACAAAGTCAATGCTAGGAGGAAAGTTCTGTAGGATGTTGAGTCTGAAGTCTTGATTTCACCTACCAGGGAGTAGTAAAGC
The DNA here is from genome assembly GCA_900618795.1 of Cyanodermella asteris. Lineage (NCBI taxonomy): Eukaryota > Fungi > Ascomycota > Lecanoromycetes > Ostropales > Stictidaceae > Cyanodermella > Cyanodermella asteris. The sequence continues at coordinate 23,943 of UYJD01000004.1, read as the reverse complement.
GTCATGGTGACGATGGTGTTGCGGGGGATGGATGAGCTTTGGATTAAAGCACGTGGTGTGAAGCCGAAAGCGAGGAATCGGCGGATGTTGATGGTAGGAAAGGTGTCCTTGCAGGGAGGGATACAAATACGATTCTGGTTCAGATTCAGCGATCGAGCTGTGCTTGTGAAGTGCGTGTCTTCAAAGCAAGCGCACAGGGCTGGGTGAGGGCTGCCTGCTCCAAAACTTGGCACATCTGGCCACTTTGCCATCCACCACGCTGATCGATCGCGTACGTATGCATGATGAACTGCATTATCGAGCTTTGAGGACACGTGAATGGCTCCGTAACGTAAGCAGAGCCTTTATGCCTACTGTGATTACTTTGCCATGCTGCCAGACTGTTCAAGACCGACTTGTGAGCACGGAACAAGGACTCCATTATTTTACTTCGACATAAATCATTGTCTTTCTCGGAGCCGAGCCAAACGCGCTTCAAAGACTCAGCTTCCACAATTCACTGGTCCAATGACCATCATGCAGTTGCTGTCGCAAATGACCTTTCGTATATCTACACTGAGGTTACACAAATACTTCAAATTTGTTGAAATTAGTTGAAGGAGTAGAAGACGGAGTTAAGTCGTGAGGTCGAAAATTCGAATCTGATCACAGGCAAAAATGTCCTAAGAGACGTAATTTAGTTATTTTGGACGTGCAAGCATATACAAGTGACGATTTGTGAAGTTAGAGAGGGGTATCTTTGGGTCGTTCCACACGAGCGGTGACTAGAAACTAGGATCCATCCAAGGTTTGCTTTCCGCCTGATGTCGTTGACTTTCGAACATTGCTGCCGCTTGTAGTTGTTGGCTAGGCGTCAAGCCAGGTGCTGCGCCAAAATTCTGGTCAATTTGTTGCATACTCTGCTGCGCATTACCGGCCTGCGCGACCTGGCCCAGCGGTGCAAGCTCGAAAGGCATGTTCAAGATCCCGTCCATCAGACCCTCATCGTAAAGATCCGCCCCCATGGTGCCTGTCTCCCAGCTCTCCTGCAGAAAGTTGTTCCAGTCCGCCCAATTCATGGAGTCATCCGGGGATGTCATCTCTGTCGAGACCGTCATGTCCATTACAGGGTTTGGGGGTGTTAGTTGTGACTGAAAATGCGTCTCCAAAAGTGATTCGGGCGTGGTCGAAGAGTTGAAGAAGAGTAGTGGCGACACTTCACTAGGACCCATGCCCACTGCTCGGCGCATGGCTAGGTCATGCAAGCGATGACGCTCTTCGCCTACGGACGAAGTGTCTTGCGACAGTCCGAGGTCGTTGCCGGGTGAAGCGCCATCACTGCTGGGCGTATTGTAGGAGCCACCAATCGCCTGTATTCTTGCCCGTTTTGCCTTTTCGTAAAGACGCTTGATGGGCCGCCACAGAGCACCCCGCTTGCCATCGGCGACCGTGTTCTTCCACTGATTGAAACTTGCGTTAACGACCGCCCAAGCGCGATTTGCAAGTTCTCCTGTCGGCTCACTGATGAGCTCGGCTAGACATACAGCCAGCGGATGCCATTGGTGCCAGTTGGAGTGGTACCAAGCGAAACGCTTCATGGGCTCGTGGGAGTGGGTGTCATTATGCATTTCCATGATGGTGATGCAGCATATCATCACATCCTTTCTGGTGATCTCTGGTTCATGTTTTCGGAGTCTGATGTGAACGGGAATGTGCGCGAGCAACCAGATTTTGAGGATCGCGATGCGCATCACGAGCTTGGTGAACCAGCAAACGGGCAAGCTCATATCAAAGTACTGCATGTGTTCACACAGGTTATCGTGGAGCTGCTTGACCATCTCCGCCACATGCTTCGTATCGGGTTGTAAGGTGTTGTTGGGTCTGGACGCTAGTCTCAATGCCGTCTCGACTGTGATGGCGGAAATCAAGGGAACGGTCATCTGGGTCATGGTCGATCTGGATGCAACAGGCTCTTTCGTATCAGGACCGAAATCGGTGTCATTCACGTTTGCCGGCTTCTGCGGAAAGGAAGGAGAGCTCGATTGCAAAAGTGGTGATAGCCCTCTGTCCTGGAATGCTTGGACGTCCAGGAGGCCGAGGACCCAGTACAGCCGCCGTCGCATCTGTACTTGATAAGGAGGTATTCTGGTGCAGGCAATCTCTCGATGGAGATCTAATGCTTGTGCCAGTCGAATCGCCAGCCCTACCAAGCTCCATGTGGCCTGGCTCGTGTCGATGGAGCGCAATGCTAGGAGGTAAATGACGAAGGCTTGAAGCGTTACCAGGTCTGTTGTACAGAGAAGGTCGGCATCAGCAAGTGCTGATTCTGTGCAGTTTTTATAATACATCAAGGCAGAGCGCCGGTCTTGCTGCAGAAGTGCGTATTCCTTGTCACTAAGAGAGTTCACAGCAGCAAAATACATGGAGAAGAGAAGTGCCTGCTCGGGCTTGGTGACTTCGGGACGTGGTCCCTCGGCGACGACTTGGCTGATCAGATTTCGGACAGTCGGCGCATGAATAAATTTGAACAACGTGTCCACCCTTTCGAAGTAGGCCTCAGACAAGCGAAGGACCTCGGCAGCATTCGGATGGCGGCGAGTCTGTGATCCGCCTCCGCCAGCGCCGAACAAAAATGGAGTTGCCGACGTGGACACGGTGTTTGTCGACCTCGATAAGGGAGAGGCGATGTCTTCACTGTCGGAGCTTTCGGATGCGTCTTCGTCGGAGTCAGCGCACAAGGTATGTCTTAGACCGTCGACTTCATCGCTCAGATTCATCCAAAACTCGCTGCGTAATCCAGGAAACATGCCATTTGGTCCAAAACTGGGCTCTTTGGCCGTCTTGCCTGTACCGGGACCGGATTCGCCAATCCTGGAGTGCTCTTCGCTTGTCGAGCCGGTGAGAAGATTTTTGACGTCCTGCGGTAGCTGTATATTCTGCAGAGAACCAAGCTTCGAAACGAGCTGATCGAGTCTGTCGAGTCTTGAATTGATGTCGCCGCTTTTCGCCTTGGACACAAGAGACTTCTTGGGTCGGGCTTTCTTCGCTCTGAAATTACAATCGACCTGCAGCTTCTGGCATGGACCGCAAGGATGGACTTTGTCACACTTGACCTTGCGGGTGCGACAGTTGATGCAGCTTATTTGGTGTTTGTCGCGACCGGAATCTGCCAATTCGGCCATGTTGGGCTGTTTCGTGAGTTCGACGGGGGAGATGATGGGGCTTAACGAGTCGTGATATCAGCGCCAGATTTAGCCGACGGTTATCGGCCGATGCCAAGCAAAGGCAAAGTGGCACATTTGCAGTACTGAGGAAGAGATACAACACTGCAGCGCTTGCTAGTATAACGAGTACCGGCGAGGCTTTCGTGCCGCGAGCCAAGACCAGGGCTGGAAGACAGGACGGCGAGGACGTCTTCAGACCTTGACAACGTCCGTGGAGACAGGATGGCACGTTTAGCGTATCGAGAGGCTGGCGGATCAGAGCAGAGACTCGCTCGCCATGTTTTATGTCCGCGCAACGGACGTACATAGGTAGTGCTTACGCGATCGAGCAGGCTGGCGTTCGAGTCCCGCACTGCGCTTTACTGCCCTGCAGGAAACAAGAAGCTTGACTTCAGGCAGCCAGATGCCACGAGACTCGCTCATCCACCCGTGCCGCCTCCATTGCCACTCCAGCCCACCTCCATGTAAGCCCGGCCTGCTCCCCGAGATAACCTCATGAGGGAGAGGCTGGAACAATGCTTCCGAGCTCCAAGTTGTCAGACCGCCGAGCGATGCTTGGCCTGTCAAGCGAATGTCTGATCTTCATCTACGGTCGCAGCCATATTGATTGGCCTCACACGGCGTCCGCGCCACCGGCTGCTGAAAAAGCCTTCGGTAGTCTATCCCACACTGTCCTTTGAGAGACTACACACTTCGCGAATGCGCTTGAGCCCTCCTTGAAATCGTCTTCGACCTCCCCTCCTTGCAGCGTCCACACGCAATTCAAGATACTGTCAGTCTTGCCGGAGATGAGATTTATCCTCTAACATTCAATCCACCTCGGTCAGCAGCAAAAATGCATCGACCGTCCGTCCAGCATTTGCGCTGGCTTCACATTGATTTCCTGACTCTCCATTATACTTACTTCCTGGGTCTCACCTTGCTCACTGCCGCCATTTTCTGGGGAGCCAGCAGGACGGTCGCCTTTGTCGACTATCTGTTCATGACAGTCTCAGCAATGACCGAGGCTGGTCTGAACACTGTGAACTTGTCTGAACTCAACACTTTCCAACAGATTATCCTCTTCTTGTTGATCATTGTTGGCTCTGCCTTACCCGTTTCGTCTGTTCTTGTCTATGTGAGGAAAAGAGCCTTCGAAAAGCGCTTCCGTGGCTTGCTACTTTGCAAACGTGGGGCAGGTAGTCGAGCACCATCTCTTGAATTGCACAACTTGTCGGATGTTCGCGTGGGCGAGCGCAACCCTTCTTCTGCCTCTCACATTTCGAGCCGTTCTGCAGATAGGCTCGTGCGTGAATATGAAGCCATGAAGATCCTCAATTGGCTCGTACCGACGTACTTGGTCACCTGGCAGGTTTTGGGATGTTTTGGGCTTGGTGCATGGATAGCCGTGAACTCGCCCGGTACGTTCGCCTGTGACGGAGCTGGCCTTGTCCGGTCTTGGACGTGAACTAACGTCGGGACAGAAACCGCTTACGGCAACGGCCTCAACCCTTGGTGGAGTGGCATCTTCCTCGGCGCCTCTGCCTTCAACAACAGCGGCATGAGTTTGCAAGATGCCAATCTTGTCGCATTTAAGGATGATGCCTATATACTGCTCACTGTCGGATTGCTGATCCTTGCTGGCAACACCTGCTATCCTATTTTCCTACGCGGTATTCTGTGGACCATGTGGAGAATGCTGCCTGGCAACCGTTTTGCGAAGCAAAAAGAGACCATTAGGTTCCTCCTCGACAACCCCCGAGATGTGTACACTCATCTTTTCCCGTCCAAGACCACATGGATGCTTCTCCTCACGGTAACGGTTCTCAACGCTATCGACTGGGCTGCATTTGAGGTCCTGAATCTGAACAACCCAGTGGTAACGGACTTGGCCCCTGTCGCTCGCGTCTTGGACGGCCTTGCGCAAGCCTTTGCCGTCCGATTTGGAGGATTTTACGTTGCTCCAATAGCCGAGCTGAACATCGCACTACTTGTACTGTATGTGCTGATGATGTATGTGAGCGCCTATCCTGTCGCCATGAGCATGAGAACCACCAACGTCTACGATCCAGGTGACGCCAATGCCGAAAGACGTACCAATGAGACACCAATGGAAAACAAACCGATACTGCTTCGAATGCTGCATAGCAACCTGCCAGCACCACTGTCTCGGCACATCAACAGGCAGCTCGCCCACGATCTCTGGTACCTCTCGCTCGCCGTCTTCTTGATCATGATCATCGAGTCGGGCCAATTCGAGGCTGATCCAGCAGTATACTCCGTCTTCAATGTCATTTTCGAAGTCGTGAGCGCCTACGGCACGGTCGGCATCTCGGTCGGTCTACCTGGACAGAATTATAGCTTCTGCGGAGGGTGGCATGCACTCAGCAAGCTCATATTGGCCGCTGTTGCGATCCGAGGTCGTCACCGAGGCCTCCCTGATGTCATCGACAGGGCAGTCATGATGCCTGGCACGGACGCCGTCCAGATTGGCGACGGTCCAACCGAAATAGACGAACGTCGCGACACTGAAAGAGGACATGGACACATCGCGATGGACGGAGCGGAACAGCGACCAAAGAAGCGGAAAGCAGTAGCCTCGTCTGCGGAGGATGAGATTGTTTGAGCCCTCAAACATGACCTCCGAAGACGGGGACGAAGACGGGGAATATCTGGAGCAGACGTCAATGGTAGGTGAGGACCAGCGACGAAGAAAGCCGTAGGCATGACACACTCTTTTGTTATCGCACAACTCAGAAATGCACGCGCACCGTTGGAGACTGTATTCTGGCGGTAAAGACATTTGATACTACTCCACCGATTGCTACATTGGAGATGTAGCACAGACTCGCTCGTTAAACCAATACCACCGCGCATGGCATGTTGTGAGTAAGCACGTACATCCGAAGCTAATTGTCGCATCTGCTATAAGATTTCAGCAGTGAAGCAGCAGTCAGCCAAGAAATGGATATATTCCATATCTTCGACAACTGGTGCAAAGGTGAAACAAGCCCATATTGTCACGTGATGGCGGGCCGAAGCCAATGACATGGTGTCGTCGCCCGGATCGTCTGGAGACCTGCCGGTCAAAAGTGTCGATCAGATGGTGAAGGCGCCTCCATCGATCTTGCCTTTTAGCTCTGCAAACCAACTCCCACATCTCAACTAGGTTCGCCAACTTCCATCGCTTCCAGCTCCCGGACATGAATCACTTGAACTAGAGATTCTGGCATCGCACCATGGCAGCCCAAGTGCCCACCCTTTCCTGGTCGGCAGCAGTGCCTGCAAGTCCATCAGCTCAACGGTCGGCAGACAGGTCCTCAAGTACTACTTTCCAGCTCTCCAACAGTCCCAAGAAGCCGAGAAGAGCGTCAATGGACTATAAGCCACAGGTGCGGAGCACTCGTGGTGCGAAGCCTGCCGTGCTAGTCAATGCAAGCGTCAACTATGTGGGTAACAACCAAATCTACGCCTTTGGAGGTTTCGATCAGTTCACGGATGAAGGTCAGCTACGGCACCAGTCTATCACGGCTCCAAAACTGACGAATATGCTCACAGTGTACAACCATGTTCTGAAACTTGATCTTAAGTCTAATGAGTGGTCGCTTGTCGACAACTTCGGAGACATTCCCGGGGTACGCATGGGACACACAGCATGTATGTGGGAGGGCAACAAACTCATCGTATTCGGCGGTGAGAACGAGCATCGGGAATACCTACAAGATGTGGTCGTCTTCGATATCCAGACCGCCAGCTGGACGCAGCCAGAGATTCGAGGAGTTAAACCCATGGGCCGAGCACGACATGCCGCTGTGATTCACGACAACAAGATGTTCATCTGTGGCGGATTGACCGGAGCCGAGGCCTCGATCACACTCGACGACATTTGCTACCTTGACTTGAAGACGTGGACTTGGTCAAGAGCTTGGACATTCGTGGGACGGTTTGACCACTTCGCTTGGGTTTGGGGCGATCGGATATGGGTGCACGGTGGTATTGGGCCAGACATGAGACGATCAGGTGAGCTCTTCTGGCTCGACCTCAACAGCAACCCGACTTTCAAGAGTGTTGGAAGCGATGCATCTGATCCGGTCGGTCTGTCCGACATTCCTCGTGCGCGGGATCGACCGAGCGTGCAGGCGAGACAGCTGGATCTACGAAACATGGACATCAATCAGATTCCCGTTCCACCGCCCGCTGTCAGTGCTACCGGCTACACCGCCAACTCAAGTAGCGTTCAGGTGCGAACAGTCTCATCACCACAGCGCCCCGTCGCACCAGGGACAATATCATCTGTCAAATTCAGGTCGGGCGCAGATGTGCCTCCACCAGCTAGTGGAACTCACTTTCACGCCTACAGCTCAGGAACAATCTTGGACTTTGTTACACTATCTGGGACAATCAGACCCTCCGAGTGCCATTTGGCTGCCCTCGAGCTCAACACATTTCGTTGGCAGAAACTCGCCGAGGGCTCTGAAATTTTCGACCCCGGCTATCGCTGGCAGTATTGCACCCTAAACGAAGATGGCACAAAGGCTTGGTTGCTCGGCTGCAGCAACGATAACCCTGAGGCAGGCACCGGAACTGTTGAAGAATGGCTTAGCGAGGTCGTTGCTATCGACCTGAAAAAATACGGGCTACTCGGCGACGACCCGATGATGATGCCTGCCAAGGGTCCTTTGGGCTTTGGGAAAATGCCCGCGTCAGATGCCAATGCGAACTCTGACCTCTCTGGGCCGGCTGCAGACTTGGCAAAGATGTTTGACCTGCCTGCTTCAGCTGACGACAGCAGTGACTTTACGGTCACAGCAGACCCCGACTCGTATTCGTCTGGTTCGCCGACTCCCGAGCCGGCTGATTCTTCTGGGTCCGATAGCTCTTCGGCCACCGTATCCCATACATCTCCTCCCATCCGCGTGCATCGACTGATACTCTCGGCGAGGTGGCCTCACTTCCAACGCATGTATGCTTCACATATGTCGGAGTTTCACACCCATAAGCTGCATATCCCTGAGCCGTATCCGGTTGTACGCGCATTTCTTTATTATCTTTACACCGATAGCATCGCCAAGCATCCATTTTACTGCCCGTCTTTGGGCGAGGTCGCCGGTATGCTCGTACTGAGCAACATGTACGATATGCCTAGGCTGCGCTGTCTTTGCTTACATCGGCTCAGCCGTGAGCTCGACGTCGAGAGCGCGGCTACCGTTTGGGAGCGGGCTGGTGTTGCAGGTGAGGATTGGCTCAAGGGCCGGGCCGCCCGCTTCGCAATGTGCCATTGGGGTCGCATCGTGCGGAGTGAAGGCTTCAGGCGACTCAGCAGAGAGTGTATGGTCGAGCTCTGCGAAGTGGTCGATCTGGAGGGCCGTGTGGTGGGCGGTGAAGAGCTGGAGATTTTTGGCGGTCTAGGCGGTGGGCGATTTGGCTACGGAGGCGCAACTCGCTCCGGTGTCAGGAGCAATCGAGGCAGTGTTCCCAGCATCAGTGAGGCGGACGAAGATGACGAAGAAAACGACGACGGAATGGACATGGGCTAGAGAACTGCGTCTGGCGATGGGAGGAGCATTGATGAGATTTTTGCTGTTGCATGATTCGCGACAGTAGGTACATTGGGTGGGTCTCGGATCTTCGTTTAGCGGTGGCGCAGGGTGGTTATGCTGGTAACGATTTGACGGCATTGATTATATGGCGAGCTGGCTCTGCCTGAGTCTTGTATGCGAGTATGAAAGAATCACTTCACGATCTGAGGCGTGCGTTTCAGAGGAAGATGCGCGATAACCATTGATCCGTTTTCTGCACCAGTCTCTGCTAACCATGGCCCTACCTCCAGTCATGTCAGCACAGGACGGTACAGCATGTAAGTTGGAAATCTTCTTGACAAGTTGAGCTAAGATCTACAGCTCCCTTCCCGAATATCATATCCCGGTGCCCTCGACCCAGAAATCTCCAGCTGTCCACAGGTGACGCTCGTTAACGGCTCCGGGAGCCAGAACATCGGCTCGCACAGCGGCCAGACACACATCAAACGGCTAGACGCATTGTTGGGACGGGCCATCGGAGAACAAGGTCACATGCAGCTTCTTCTTGACATCTGAAACCCAAAGAGCTCGGGCCGCGGAGCGGCAAGTTGTCGTCGAGCTTCTGCAAGCTGTCAGAGAGGATACTGTTGGAGTGCCGCCACCCCCCAAGGTGTCGCGTGTGACCCGTCCGGTCGGGTCTTCCGAGATGACGGATGAGAATGCTTTCGGAATCTGCGGTCTCCTGGGAAGACGGAGGGTGGTTCGGTCGGCTGATTTGGGCTTGTATGGTGTATACTCGACAACTGCGGACGGAAGCCCGGTGAATCACCCCAAAAGTTGGCTGATTGTCTTGGACCGACTGGGCATCTTGGGCCGGAATGCAGGATGGCCAGGCCAGACAGAACTGGTGAGGCTGGGAGTTGCTCTCTGTTTTTTTTTTCTTCGTCAAGGTACAGACCAAGAGATATAAACGTGGTAGATTTGAAAAGATTCCCTGGCTGCACTGGTGATGGCGCTAGCGGGATGTGGGTGCACGGCGGGAGTGAGGTTGTCTTCCAGTTCGATGCCTTGGGGCTACTAGCTCTACGAAGTAAACAAACATTTTGGCTCTTCAAGAGTATCGAGACCAGTCGACAACGTGCACCTGGCAAAGTTCGGCTGCCAGTCTCATCACAGTCTCAATTTCGGAATCGAAAGGGATTGCCCAGCTCTCGTCTTGCCAGCGCTGTGGCCGCAGTATTGGGTTTCAGGTAACACAGAAGTGAAGACCAACGTCCATTTTCCTACATCGTGTCTTGCAGGCCCCGCACCACTCACCAAGCCTGAGTTTTCGACTCACTGGTCACACAAAAGTCGTCCACATAATGGCAGAAGATTGCTATCGGGTCGGCACAAGGGCGTCTAGATGGGCCAAGGAAGTGGTGATTGGCGACATAATCATCCCATCAGTCGAGCCGTTTTGACAGGTCGCACGACATCCGGCTGTGGCGTACGTCGTAAGACGCTTGTGCAAGGGCCCCGATGCCGCAGCTACTGCAGCTTTATTGCATAATGCCGGCGCAATGTAATCGCCGGTTGTCGGCTAATGCATTGCGCCAAGTAGAAGAGCTCATGCCCTCGTCCAGCTCAGACCCGAGGATCGGGTAGTGGAAGCCTCGTACGCGATCTGCGCGACGGTGAGAAGCTCACGCGACATGCGCACAAGACCCTCGAGGACGACAGCTTTGTTTTTCCTTTTCTTGCCAGTTGTAACTTTCTGATGCTGAAGACAGGTTTGTAGGCGCCGCTCAGCTGTGGACACTCACGACTTGGTCTCATCTAACGGTTTTGACGTGCATTGCGGATCCTTCCCATGATCTGGAGAATGTCTGCCCAGGATGAGAGCTGTTTGGCTGCTCCACACTTTGCGGACACCAAGACCGTAGGATTTGGCCAACAGTGTGATGGGGAGCACGGTCGCCCCTACCTTAGTCCCTGGCTCTTGTCATAGACTGTCATTCCTGTGCGATGCGGACACCGTCCTCGGCGCCTCGTGGCAGGAGAAACATTGACGGCCGCGCTGGCGCGTTTGTGCATCGTTGTGCAAGGAAACATGCACTTGATAGGGCTCTGGCGCGGCATGGCGCTCGATTGGATGGTCGAGTCAACCGTGGTCTCTTGCTTTTTCTGTCAGACTCGAGGATAACGCCCCCTGTGCTTGCAGATGCCGATGCCGGCTTGGTGCGTTCTGAGGAACTGTCAAAAGTGAAATGTAGGCGAGTTGTCATCTGGCGAGAAAAAATACAGTCAAAATGTCAAATGAGAAAGATTGCTTCAGTCTTGGCCGAGAAAATCAATAGAAATGCATCCTCCGCTTGTTTCCAGATAACAAAGTCCTGATTGCAACTTGGGGTATCTGTACCCTGAAGCTCCTATACCAGAAGATACACGAAAAGATTTCGGCCGTCCGTTCGTCCCTCGATCTGTTGCCGGTTGAGTCCGGGTAATATGCCAATGAAGGCGTAGCAGCTTGCTGCTCGTCTACCGTCTTTCCCAGTCCCATTACAGCTGTAGCTGGGGTAGTAATACATGAAAGCTTTCTAGAAACACAGAATGCCGCCCAATGACCCGTAAGTCTCTAATCCCATCAGCCGCGAGGGGCTTTCCAACTGCGAATTCTTGTCGCATGCCGCCAGAGTTGCTCTGCGGCGGCTCCGGTAGTGTTTATCCGTCAAGCGCTGGTAGAGACATGGAGCAGCGCTTGTCGGACAGAGGTGGGTGCATGGAAGGATGTGTCCTACCCGCGTCCACCGCACTTGTTGGCGCATTTCTCGCCAGGATGCTGGATGACTTTCTGCTGTGTCCCTTGCTTGCAGGTGCCGGACCTTGAGCTGGCACAGGGTGCTTTGTCGACGACTTGATGACCGCAGTCATACTTGTGAACGTACTGCATACACATGGTGAAAATGTGGAATGTGAGGCTGAGGAAGATGCTGCCGAAAGGTCTGGTGAGGTTGTCGGAAGGGAAATTTGGCTCGTGGTATATGGCGGATGGGAGGCGGTTTCCGGGTGATGGGGTTGGTCAGTATGCGGGAGGTGGCTCGTGTTGGAAGGTTGCTAGGAAGAATTAGGTGTGCCGGAGCCGCGATATATGTAGTCAATGGCACGGAAGCCAGTTGCGAATGACGGTAAATTAGCGTTCTGCGAGCCTGGAAGCCGGGTTGGAGTGTGTCCGTGTTGATTATGGTTCGCGTGGTTTGCGAGGCGATAATATTTTGAGCGTGGCGGCGCAGCTAGTCAGACTGACACAGGTAATAGTAGGCTGTAGCGGGTCTTCAGAGGATGCAAGTAGAGTCAGACGGCGAGGAAGCTGAGGGAAGTGAGCTGATTAAAATCTCGGAAAGCAGTCTTGGAAATGACATGGCTCACGCTGGGTGTTTGCATAGATGTGCCGTCGGCATTCCTTAGTCGGCGGGCAGACGATTTGACGGAAGACGGACAGCTTGCTCGGCAGAGCACAGAGCTGGGGGTGGTGCGTTCTGGCTTCGTTACATGGAACACAGGCTCTGGTACACGAAGCCGACGTCTGATATGGGACGAGATTGGGCAGAGATGACAGGAGAAGCCGTGTTCAGAAGACAGGTGAGCGAGGCGGCCGATGAGTGGACGGCGAGAGGCTGCGTGATGCGTGTGAGAGCGTGAGTCTGAGTTCTTGGGCGAAACGAGCAGGCGACCAGACGATAGGAGATTCGACAGCGAGCCGTCAGGATGGGCTGGCAGTCTGCGATTGTTGGACTGTGCTTGAGCATGCCAGGAGCAGAGCAGCGTAGAGTAAAGGTTGCTTCGCTGGGCAGCGTGTCAAGCCAGCAAGTACGCGCAGATTAGGCCATAACCATACGAGGGGCGAAGCGGCAGCAGGCCAGGATGCAGGCTGCTAAGATGTGTGGCACTGGCGATGAGAGGTCAGGGAGCAGGATGTGGATGCTGCAGATGAACAAGCAGAGGGCGGGATGGATCTGGGAGCAATTCTGACGCTCAGCCAGTAGAGTGAGAGAGAAGAGGAAAAGCAGAGCAAATAGTCACAGATGTGAGGAGGCCAGTGCAGCACGTAGACTTGCAGGTATCTACTGGGTATCTAAGGTAGCTGGCCAGATACCTGCGTGCGTATCTGACCATCTACTGTAAGCTACTTACTCGCCAAGCTGCTGCTCTCGTACAGCTTTCACTCAGGCAGCAGCAGCAGCAGCTTCAAGTCTCGCGTTGCCTCTGCCCACTTGGACACTCTGCCTTCTTCATTCGACCTCTGCGGCCATCTTGACTGGCCCGTTCTCCTCGCCTAGCAGCCCATCAGAGCACGTACTTTGGCCGCAACACCGGATCTCACTCATCCTCATTCCCGTCGCTGGCTCCAGGTACCGTCTCTGTCCATCCACTGGCCGACGCTCCTACATCCCTACCCAACCACTCCTCACCGTCATCGCCATCATCATCTCGACGGCCGACTGCTTCGTTGCCCCTTACACCACTGCCATGACTCCTCGTCCTTCTCTCGCTCCTCTTGTTGCGGCGCTCAATTGCACGCCCTGCCAACGGCGGCCCTTCGACCACTCGCTCTCCCGCTCGGGACCCACGGATATCAAGCCTCACGAGCCGGCGATGGCGCAAGTCTGACTCGACTACGACAGCACGTGGCTTAGTCCGCCCTGGAATCTCCATCACCAGACTAGCGAACTCGTTTGCGGTCCAGCACCTCATGCCATGCGATGTATGCCGGCCGTCAAGCGGGCCCCATACCACTTCCGTCTATGCTTGCATTTGGCCCCCAGTGGTCTGGATACTACACTCTACATCTCAGACTCGCAGCGGCGACCGCAACGGGCACAACAGCGCTGGCGTGCGAGCAATTCGGCTGGCCAGCGAAGAATCCACCGGGAGGAATGGCGCGCTGGCTGGTCACAGTGCTCAGCTCGCTCTCCTCAAGCGAAGAGTCTGATGACGGCTTCGGACCGCGGGTCTTCTGTCCCCAGCTGTTCCGGGGTTCGCTCTCTTCAGCTCTCTCGAGCATCCGATGGTCCTCGCGACTGAGCGCTGATGAATTCGGGCTGAGGCGGAGGTACAAGCTCTGCCACAGCGCGGCATGGTGGGTTCAGCGTGTTGAGCATGCTTGTAAGCATTCTCGCAAATCGACTTGACGTTTGGCGCCTACTCTGTCCAATCAGCGTCTTGTTCGCTTGTCATCCGAATGCCATACAAGCTGCTGCTTCGTGGCTACCTGCCGACACACATGGGCAGGAAGACTGTCGACTTGCCGCACCAGCGCCCGAGCCTGCCGTATTTGTTTGCCTGTCGTCGCTCAAGCAGAACATCGATGCGAGCCATGGCAGGCCAGCCTCAGAACCAAGCTGTCGTGTCGAGGCAGGCTACAATTCGCAGCCTCTCCTTCACGGCTTGTCGTCTTTCGTCAAGCCGACGGCCACGAGCGGGAATGGGGCGCAAAAGGACGACCCTAACCTTAGATTGCCATGACCCGCATGCTCGCCAGGTCTCATGACCACGCGATGCCAATGATTGTCCCATTCTGACCAGCCGGGACTCGTCAGTCAGGACTGGGGCATAGACTAGTCACACCGCCGCCAGAAGAAGCGACATGAGTCGACCGCACCTTGGACGGTCTCATCGCGCAGGGCAACTAAGCCCTCCCAGACTTGGCGCACGACAGCCATGTTGCAACTGCTCGAGGTGTCAGGTATTATTCGACTCCGGGCCGCTTAGCTCCCGCTACATTCAGCATCGCCTTATGAAACGTGCCCAGCGGCCCTTTGGCGAAAGCGGCCGCCATTCAGAGGCTCGAGAAGCGGTGTGTGCAATGGTGCCTTTTTCGCAAGTCCTCTCACCCGGATGATGGCGCGGAGCGTCTTGACAGAGTTTCACAAAGCTTTCTCCAGGACGAGCAGGTGATGTGATCTGAGATACGGAGTACAGAGGGCGTAAGCCAGATAGGGAAGATGCATCACCTTTCGCATCAAACCTTGCTGGAAAGAGTATTCGGCAGTGAAAGCCGTTCCTCCTCCAGAAGCACCACCTTTTGGCGTCGGCGCTTTCTCTACCACTTACCGCACATTAGCCATACGACTCGGCAATAAATGCGCCCAGCAAAAGCGCGAGTGATGTTGCAAGCGCTCGCAGATGATCTGCAACGTCTTTCTCGCGGGTGTGCAGGCGTCGCCTGGTTGTGCAACGTCAAGCTGCGCTCGAGCGCTTGTTTGTTCCTCCAGATCGCCTGTCCAAGCGCAGTAAACCAGCCAGAGCATCAAACCGCACACCCTTTCGCTTTCTGGTACTAGTAGCTGCTCCGTCGAGCGCCCTCACCGAGCTTGTCGCCCTCCATCCCATGCCTGCCCGTGCTGCCACACGAACTGAAGGCCAAAGCCCCGTTCGGAGTGGCGGCTCGCAAAATCCGAGTTCCCTTGCTCCACCAGTCTGTCTGAGACAATCCATGCCGGCTGGACGACCAGCGAGAGCCCTTTTGAGCGACTTTCCAGGACCGTCTTTTTCTCCAGATCTGTCCACACAGAACCGGCTTAGCGCACTAGTCTATAGCAAAGCGAATGGGCCGAAATTGAGACAGGGCAATGTGCCCGGCGAAACCGAGCGATTAGCGTTCCCACAGCTCGCCACTCAGACTGCAGCGTCCAGATGACCTACCGCTTAGCGGGCTGCAGGCTCAGGAGCTGTCGCATAATCGCACTATGCTGGCAGCTATTATTGCCATTTACAACTATGGGCAATGTTGATGATGTGCCAACTCGACACCAGGACAAGACTTGAGGCTCGTTTGACAGCCGTCGCGTGGTATCTGGTTGCGGGAGGCGGCAAGTAATCGATAATCTACTTCGCCGCTGGTCTGGCTTGTCCGCTTCAATGCCTTCGGGACTGCTTACATTACATGAGCACGTCCTCACCGCTATTCGTTGCTCCTTATGCCCTGTTGCGACCGTCGTCTCGACCACCGATTCTCTAATTACCTCCAAGGCACGCTGATTCAGCTGACAAGCCGTTCTCGCACCGTGGACGTCGATGAGTCGCTACAACTCCGAGAACCTCCAACTTACCAGGGCGCCGCGGCTACCTCAGCAGATCCTACATTAGATCAATCTGACCAGAAGAACGTCACAGCTTGCGAGGACCTTCCAAGTGCTGACCCTGGCGGATTCAGCCCTACCAGTGACTTGCCGTCGCTCCCTCCCAACCATCCTTGTTCAATCTGTTGACACGGTTCTATGCCCATAACTGACACGATAGACCGAACTATTGGCCCTCAGCATGATCCCGACAATTACGCTTCCTTAGCCGATTGTGGCCCTCACAGCCAGCTACTACTATTCTGAGACTGGCTGGCAAAGCAGATATATCATGCATGCGCTGACACCGACTCGCAGTCTAGACAACTCGGCTGTGCAGGTTCAATCCGATGGCGATTCGCATCATTGCCACTCGGTTAACTCGCTCGGTGACAGCATCAGCTGTGTTGGTCGTGTTGGGAAGGTTCTGGGCATGTAATGCCAAACCCCCTTCCCATCAGAAACCCCTTTAGAGTGTGGATTCCTTCGTGAAGGACAGCGTGGCAATATGAGAGGTACAAACACCAATCGTCCACTTAGGGGCTCCTCGAAAAATCGACAAACGACTTCCAACTCTTTGGCCCTGTCAGATGATCGGTCCGGCTATAGGATATTCTCCTACGGCTTTGAACCGTTGCTAGGCGGTATTTTCTTTTGCCGTCCCCCAAGCGAAAGCGCCTCTGTTCGCGAAAGAGGTTTGTTGTAGCTTTCGAGCAGATTCTGTTGCCGTCGGGCACGTTCGAATGTCTCGATGAAAGACCAGGTATAGCCGTCTTTGCGTTCCACAAGACGATTTCGGATTTGCTCACTCTGAAGCAATATGGAATCGGCAAAAGGCCAATGGCACGAGGCTGCGAGCCAGCCTAGCCTGGAACTCAGGACCCGGCTTCTATGCGCAACATCGTTCCATCAATCGACCAACGGCTTTTGACCTTGTGAAATCAACCTCTGACATTTGATGGTAAGGAAGCACGACAGGGCTTGCTCGTTCTCAACTCAAAGCGAATGCCGCAGATCCGCGAACCCTCAGACTACTGCGAAAGCCCGCGAAAGAGAAGCTAGAACAACGCATGTGTCGCAATACTTGTGCAAACCTGTAATCCATTATTGTATCGGCTTTGTCTCACGACTTCATCCAACCTCGCGAGTATCGGGCTGCATTGCAAATGCCTGCGAGTTTGGATATGGCCACTCGTCGCGCCTTCCCAAGATTGGCTCAGGCGTATTGGTTTGGTTCAAGAAGCCCCACCGTCCGTGATCCTTGAACTTCTTTCCAACCTTACTCAGCTCACTGGTCTCAAGGGTCCAGAAGCATCGACTTGCTCACAGCACCTTACTGTGTCTAGTTGGCAGCAATGAAGCTGAGTCTGTACCCACACGCGAGCCTTCTACATCACCATTTACCCGAGATGCTCTCCACTTGCAACCAAATCATTTGCATGATCAGTAGCATGCGCAAACACGCTAATCACGGTATGGATACATGCCTCTAGATCTAAGATACAAACCGCTGCGCTTTCACTGAGGGCATGATTGCAGTTTGTATATGCAGTCCGGGACCCGGCATGATACTCAACCTTGTCATGAATAGATGATTCGAACGTAGCGTGGAGGCGAAAAGCTGTCTGGACATCTCTTTCATGCCTGTGCAAAGCTGACAGCACCAGTTTCCTTTCTTCTCTTGCGAGGTCAATGGGCAGGGACGAAATACGTGGAATGGCTTGCATATGGGGCGAATATGCACGCGCTGGACCAGGACGAGCTCGGTGAAAGCAAATTACAAAGGGGCGTGAGCCAGACAAATGCTCCTGGACGCAGAAATCCTGCATGCATGCACGCATTGAACAGAGGACGCCCAGCGCGTCTTGAGCTTACAAAAAGAGAAGGATGCTGTGTTAATATCCACCGTACCCTGCCCTGGCAGTATCGCCTCAGCTTCCCTTGCCAGAGTGCCTTACTGGTGCAAAGGCGAAATCCAATCCAAATACAATGTCGAGCAGGCGCTCGAGCTCCACCAGCTGCGGAAGCACCATTGAGGTCATTCCAAATATCACTTTCAGCCCTCAGATTGTGCAAACTGCCCGTCGCCGATCAAAACAGCCCATTAACCGCAACACTCAGCCACGCGACACTCATCACACACCAAGCGTGAGGAGAAAATCAAAGCCATATTCTACGCCTCAAGCGATCTTGGTCGCCTCCAGTATCAATAGAGCGAAGCGCGCCGGCCCAGAAACCGAGAGCACCAAGCGGCATTCAACAAGCAGTTCTCCAAGTCCCAGAGCAGGTCTCAGTCGGCAGAGATCTGGCTCGCGAAGTCATAACGTTCCTGGCCCGAATGAACTCCTACCGCCCATCCCAAATAACTCGCTTTCATGGTCGAATCCAATATCTACCCCCTCGGCCTTGCGGCTCGAGCAAATCAATATCGCAGCTGACGCCAATGCCAATGTCACTGACGAAAACGGCGACGAAAATTTGCAGCCTTGGACCAGTGAGGAGTGCATCTTTGATCAAGTATCGACAAGTCGGGGCAACGTGGGAACAGTGCGCTGCTGTGTTAAGCCGAAGGACTGCACAAGACTGTGAAGTGCAATTTGAGGTGCTTTCGTCTGGAACGAAGGGACAGGTTGAGACCAAGAGGAAACGAGGGCCGCGACGAGCTGAGCCTGTACCGTACAAGCGTCGGAAGACGGTGTTGAAAGCAGCGAGGAAGAAAGAGAACGAAGAACTTGACAAGAGGTCGTCTAAGCGGCAGCCATCAAAATCAAGCAAGCCCGTTCATAATGAGGAAGACGATGGAGGTGGGAATGAGGCTACGGCGCGAGGGTCTCGTGATGTTGACATAGTCAAAGATAATGTGGGCACGAGACGCAGTCTTCGTGTGACAAACCCAACTGCGAAGGTCGCTTCCAATTCCAATGATGCCCAGTCATCAGAGGAAGGCAATGTCTCCGAAGACGATCCCGCTCGGGACGAAGCTGAAGTGGAAGCTCAAGATGCAGTAAGCATCGAAGCTGAGGCAGGCTTCGACCCGCCTCTCCCACTTAACCTCCACAGAAGCCGTCTGCGTCTGAACAAGAGCACATTCGGCATCGAAGCCACGAATCTCATCGACAACCTGCAGTCCACGCTCCTCACAGACACCGTCATCTCCCAGCCGTTCATTGTCTCAGACCCCAAGAAAGCGAAGGTGAACGATCTCAAAGAAGCCGTGAAGGCGCATCAGGCGCAAATCGACAAAGCGGTCGTTCAGATCGCTTTTCAACGAGATGCAAGACTCGCAGCGGAGCAGCTGTGTGAAGAGAGGCTGGAAGATATGACGAAGCATATGGATGACTTGGAGGACGGCTTGGCCGAGCAGGGTGGAGAAGTTGATTGGAATCTCCGAGAGTGGATTGCGGTGCAGGAGGCCAAGCTTAGAATCAAAAGGGAGAGGAGGGTTCGCGAAGAAGGGAGGGTTCATGTGAAGGTGCAGGTGCAGGAGAGGTGACTGGAGACAGAATGGACTACGTTATGCAAAGCTGGAACGGAGATGAGGTCTAGTCACAGAGACTGACAGGGTTTACACGGGCTGAGCAACGACGGAGTTGTGTTAGGAATATTTCGATCCCGCATCAAATTTGCATCAGATTCCTCTTGGACGTGCTGTCGATGGATACCAGGATGAAAGGATTGCATTTCTATTGTCTCAGTCATCTAGGGGTTTGCCTGATGGAGGAATGACCGGCGAAACTTGCAAAGCGAAGGCCGTTGTTGAATGATTTGCATCGCGATTCTCTATTAGTCCAGCTAAAATATCAGTGAGTTTTCCCGAAGATGACAATGCATCAGCAAACAGTCTTTGCGCATCCAACCAAGATCCAAAGTATCCATCCTCTTCATGGCAAGAGGACTGTGCCCGACCATTACCGACGCGTTCAATGATTTGACGCGAATAGCGACCAACGCACAGCCACGCTCGGACCTCCGATATTCAGAAGTCGGCTTGACGCCTCAAGCCTTGCTCATCTCCCTCATGACAGCAGGCTTCCTGCGCCAAAGACACACGCTCGCCACCGTCGAGAAAGTAAACAAGATACAAAGCGCAATCGCCAATCCCCACACCGCCTTCATCTGCAGACAAGTCCCTTTGCTCGTCCCAATCAACATCCCATAAAGCAGACCCCCCGTCTCATTCAACGTGTCCGCAATCGCAGTCGTCAGATCCCACGCGCTCGACGCAGAGTCGACGTCCCCGATGGCGGTACAGTTCAGGTACGTGAGCGGCTTGCCCACTACGACGGAGACGACGATGAGAGCAACGAGGATCAGGCCGTCGAGGGCGGCGCAGATGACGAAGGGGAGGATGTTATCGATGTATAGGATGGTGCTGACGATGCAGTAGATTATGCCGATGCAGGCGACGGTCAGGGTGCCGATTAGTTCGCGGGGTGCGGTGAGGTTGGAGGAGATTATCTCGGAGACGAAGTTGGACGTGAGACCGATTGTGGTCAGGAGGGAGATGACTTGGAGGGTGCGGACGGACATGAAGGTTGCGCCGAGGGCACCGTAGTTGGGACGAGGAGCCATTGTTGGAGGAGGCGCGGATTTGACGGGATTGGTGAAGGTTGTCGTGAAGGGGTTGAGCTTGAAACTTCTCGCGCAGAAGGGACGCCGGCACAGCCTGCTTAATGATAGTGAGAGTCGAATAAGTTCGAAAAACAATCAGGAGAAAAACAAGTGAAAGTGAAAGGGCTTGGAGTGGGTGTGAGGAGCATGTCAAGCCCTTCGACATGGCAGAGCAGCCATCATTTAAAGCATCAGTTCATGGGCGGCCGCTGCCCTGAAGGCCATTCGGCCACAAAAAGCACAACCCGCTCTTTGTCGCCCGCGACACGTCTAAGAATATGAACACATCGAACATGGCATCCAAGTCGTTGACAGCTTGTTGCTATATGTAAAGTGAAAGCTTCTGAGCCAGTCGTGTCTGCGTGGCCGGTTTCAGGTTGCCGGTGGTCAAGGCAGCATCCAACGGAAGACGGGCGCTTAGAGCCTCGCGCGTACTGCTGACCAATATTGAGACAGAAGATCATCTCATGGCAGCGGGATACAGACGACGGATGTATCATCTTCTGTTTCCGGTGTTAGACTTGTCTCTATACGTGTCTTGATGGCGGTCGCAGGGTGTCTTGGGTCCTGGTCGTCGCTTTGGTCTGCATGGGTGACCTGACTTGTGTAGGCGCTGGCATTCTCTGAGCATTACTGATTGACCTCAGGATCAAAGGATAAAAATGAGGCGCAACTCGGTTGTCAGTCAAATCCTGGGGGTTTCTGAGCCGAAGACAGGAAGCATGGGCGTCTGTTCAACGCGAGACACTCGTGTCAGAGACAGGCGAAAGATAAGTAAGTAGTTAGATACCATGGCGAGCGAGTCCGGACGCGATCTGTCGGAGCCGAGGCCGACACCAGATTACTTGAGCCTGATTAGTCAGCCACGTCTTTGTTGGCTGTTTCCGCGTTCAAGGTGGTTCCTCGCAAGTCTGAGACGCTTTCTCCATATTCGCCGCATGTAACGAGCGAGACCAGAGTCATCATCTTAGCCGAAATCACATCCACATCGGATCGACGAAGCGGGGTGTCACAGAGTCTTTCTTGTCCCTTTGCGCATCGGCCGTTCGTCCCACTTGCTATTCCTCAAGGGCAACCGCAATACCCCCGACCTTGGGATTGCGGCCTCGGGGCTATTGCACTGTCTGACCATGGCGCTCGCGGATGATGCCTCCACGGTACTCGAACAATGGATCATGGACGTCAGTAATTTGTCTCCTGAGCTGAACCATTTGCTCGAAGAAATCGAAGCCAAGGACAAAGTTGCTCAGGAGTGCCGCGGCCTCATTAACAGCAGAGATAATAGCCTGCAAAAACACGTCAAAGCCCACGGTGCCGGTGTCACAAATCCCAAGGAGGATTCATATGTGAAGACAGTCCTCGCAAATTATGACAAAGCACAGGCAATCCAGATTGAGAAATGCGCTCTATCAGACAAGGCATCGTTACTGCTGGATCGACACGTTAAGAGACTCGATCAGCAGATAAAACAGCTTGAAATGTCCGGCGCAATGCCGCCGGACCCTCTTCTTCCATCTCTTCTCAATAACAACAATCCCGCACGCATACCAGGACTGCCGGCAGGCTCTTCCACCCCTCTCTCTTCCATCACAGGTAACGCTGCAGCAGTCACCGCTGGCCCATCCACCACGATAGCGAACTCTAATCTTGCACGCCTGGTCACCACCGGTGCAGGAGTAAGCTCAGCACGTGGCGGATCACCGGCCGGTACACCTACAAGTGCTACGAGTCAAGCTAGAGGCGTGCGGGAGTCTAGTACAGACGCGACCAAGAGGAGACGGCTCAACCTGCCCCCTACTGCGAGTAATCTACGACAGTCAAGCGCTGGTCCTGGCACACCCAAAGCTGGCACGCCGCAGCCGACCGGGCGTGCCGGCAGTGTGCCACGAGGCACAACGAAGAAAGACACTAAGACCTCACTCAAGCACCTGGCGCCTCCGAAAGGTGGTCAGATCAACCCCAGTAAACGCAAGAAGCAAAAGGGAACTCGTAAGAAGGGAGGTGTCTCGGACGCGGATGACAGTGCCATGTCCGCAGCCGGAGACGAGTCAGGATCTGAGCGTTTGTCGGCCACGGGTGACAAGGGCAAGGATGGACAGCTCGATCGCGACACAGAGATGGGCGGCATGGACGACGAAGACGACGATGGTGGCGACACCAGCTTATATTGTACCTGCCGGTCGGTTAGTTACGGCAACATGGTGGCATGCGACAACGAGGATTGTCCGTATGAGTGGTTCCACTGGGGTTGCGTAGGTCTGACAAAGGAGCCGGCAGGGCAGTGGCATTGCGAAGAGTGCAGCATCAAGCTGGGCTTGAAGAAGTGAAAGCGTATGTTTGACACGATAGCTTAAGCGACAAATGCTATGCACGTATGTCTGCGCGAGCAGGATTGGCTGTTGCTACTGACAGGTCTTGAGCTTACATTGCCGAGCATAGTTCTGAGTTCTGACCAAATCAGTTTGATCATGAGGAATGCAACGTCAGAGCGCATTATTTAGACTCAGTTGCGCATGTCGTCGTCCAGTCATATACTTGAAGAGGGGGCCGACCTGCAGCGACCAGTCACCATAAGCCGCCTACGCGCGAAGTTTAAGATCCAAGCGGTGCTAGCACGCTGCAAAGTGCCGTCGACTATGGGACCAGACAACAAATCCTTCCGGCAGCCTGCTGAGCATAGCGTTATTGCTTAGGGGATAGACGCGCCCGTGGTTTCTTGTCTCCACTATTTCGACCCTTATCGAGCTCGAGCTCGCCGTCATTGTTTGCGTTACGCGTCTCGCTACTCTCTCGCGTAGCCGCTCACTTCTGCCTCCGAAGACGTTCATGCTTGCTTAAGCGCTCCGATTACGGGCAGGTAGTCTCAGTGGCTCCTTCCTTCTAAATGATCGAAGCTCATGCCAAGCGTCTAGTCGCTGCCTACCTAGTGTTCCTGACGTTGCTCTAACCAGAAGCTCCCGACTTTACTTTCTTTCTACCCAAGCTGTGGTCGCTTTACTGATGGTTCGCCTCGTCGACCACTACAGTCGCAAACTCCAATTCCGCGGTCTTTTAGGACTTCACTGCATAGGCTTCGAATCCCAACATAGAGCCGTCACAAGCAACGAGTCACGCTTCTAGGACTACCAGCTGCGAATTGGACCTAGCAAGCGAACGAAACCATTACCCAGCATCGACGGCCGGCTAGGCCCTTAGCATCCTCGCACTTCCACGGTATAATCTTCTCGAAATTTTGGTCTTGCAAGCTCGGATGCCTGCCATGGGAGATAGCAATCATCATATCTTTAGGTTCAAGCTCCCACCAGTAATACTTGCAGAACTGAACAAGCATGACGGTTCCATGGCCGCAGGTCAAGCTCAGAACAATGCAGCACCAAGATCGGCAAGCGCGACGGGGCCGAATCCGGCACCGGTCATGACGCCACCGACTGAACAACCGGTGCCTGACATTTTCGAAATCAGCAGTGTGCCTCCTGCGAATGCCACTGACGCGCCGTCGTCTCCTTTCAGTGCCTCCGACACCCCACCACC
>UYJD01000015.1:890145-931124 GCA_900618795.1 Cyanodermella asteris | reverse complement strand
CGCCGTGCAGAGGAGGACGAGCTGCAGCTTTTCCGTCCGTGTTGGCCCTTGGATGACCTCTTTTTATTACCTCTGCCCACCCTGCACGTTCGGTCGCTTTCGCTCTTTCCCACCTTTGGTCCTCGCTACCTCGCCAATTCCTGTGCCCGACGGCGTCTTGTCTCTTACTATATTCTCTGTACAACTATAATTGACACTTCACGCCTTTCGTTCGGAACGATCCAACGCTTTTTGCCTCCTTTTACCACAAAAGCACAATTATCGTCAACATGCAGTACACAACAGCACTAGTTTCTGGCCTCGCCATGGCCCTCCCGGTTGTCAATGCCGTCAGTAATGATTACTTCCGAGGCTTCAACATGGGTGCCAACCGCGTCAGCGACGGAGCCTGCAAGACCACAGACGACTGGAACAACGACTTCCAGCGAATGACCACACTGCCGGTCGGCTTCTACGACGCACGCGTCTACGCCTCGTCCGACTGCAATACCCTGGCCAACGCCGTCCCAGCTGCCCTCAACCACGGTGTCAAGCTGCTCGTCGGTGTCTGGACGGAGGACGGAAACCACTATAATGTGGAGAAGCAGGCGCTTCTGGACGCCATCCACACATACGGTTACGACTGGATCCGAGCAGTCTCAGTGGGCAGCGAGGACCTATACCGCGCTAACACCGACGACGGAACCCTCGCCGGCCAGATCTACGATGTTCGTGGTATGTTAACGACCGTCATCCCCTCCGACAAGATGCCCCAGGTCGGTCACGTCGACACCTGGACTGCCTGGGTCACCAATGCCACCCAGACCATCCAAGCTTGCGACTTCATTGGCACCGACGGCTACCCTTACTTCCAGAACACGGACATCAACGATGCTCACGACACTTTCTGGCAGTCGGTTGACAACGTTCGGAACGTTGTGAACCAGGTCCACCCGGGTGCTTGGATTTGGATTGCGGAGTCCGGTTGGCCCGTCAGCGGCCCTACCTCTGGATCTGCAGTTCCCAGCGTCGAAAATGCTCAGAGCTACTGGAAGTCCGTTGCCTGCGAGGCCTTCAACAGCGCCCACACTTTCTGGTACGCTCTCGAGGACTGGAACGCCAGCCCATCATTCGGTGTCGTTGGCTCCGATGGAAACCCAATCTACGACCTCAACTGCTAAATGCAGCTGCCGTTGTCTCGATGCATGGGCTGAAGTGAAAAGTCGGCACGGTCACTGCAGCTGTGCATGCCAATATTACGGCCTCTCAAAATGAATAATAATATATACACCTTTCATCAACACTTACTCTACCGAGCTATGCATGTACATGCTGAAACCAATGTAGTGGACCACCAACGCCATCTTGATCGAATCTGGCCCCGCGTTACTATGTCATGAATCAAATGACAATCAATACTGTTTCATGCAGGTGTTCTCCATGGCCGGAGTCAATGGTAGTTTCTTGATCTTCGAGTCCAGCCTCAACTTTACTGATCATCATGACTGATCCACACGAGCGTCGATCGAAGGTCCTCCCCACCTTCTCGTGATCGAGGACTGACCAAGTAAACATAGCGTCAGTCACCCCAAAGGACGACGGCGTAGTCAAATGACTGACTCTCTGTATCAAGGAAGTCGCAGAGCTCAGTGTATTGCACAAGTGTGTAGAACATGGTCGCTGCATCATCACAGCGCTGATCGAAGCTGACTTGCTATTTTCCCATACGTCAAAAGGCACAAAGTTGGTCGTCATTTGCACTCGACTCAAAACTTAACTGAAGGTGCTACTCACTTTACTACTGACCTTCATATCATCATACATATTGTAATTCCAGTAATCTGCTCGCCGTTAAAAGCAATAGCTAGTCCTCAATCATGCCACCAATGGCGAAAATTTGCCAGTCTGATCCTTTGCTATGATACCGCACATTCCACTTTTAGCGCAACTTTACAAGGATACAACTCTGATTGTAAGCGCCGCCGCCGTTCGCCATATCATGATGACCGTCATCACAGGAGAACATGGCCGTTGCTCTTCTTGCCTTTGCGGCGGCTCTTGAGCTTGTACTCAGGCGATTTTCAGACCGAGAATTTTCCCACCAATCCTGGCCATTGACCGGAGCCTTTTCAACGCTTGATTTTTTGCGAAGCTTGCAATTGGTACGGCCAACCATTCGCTTGCCTCAAGCTCACCGGACATCGCCGGCTGATGAATCACCTGTCCGGCTTCCTCAAGTTCAAGCTCGGTGACGAGTGCGTCCTCACCGGACTCATCTCGTTGGTCCTCACTGTCCCGCTTGGTTGAGGAGCCGCAAGGTACTAAGCACTTTTGACAGACGATTCTAACACCTCCGGCAGTGGGAGCGGGTCCAGATTGGTCGTTGTTTTCGCATTGCCTGAATAATCCGCCGCCACCTTCACTGCAAAGGTAAGGACACTGAAGGACAAGATCAAGTGTCGTTCCGCACTGGATTCTGTATAACATGCCATTCTGTTTGTCTGTGTATGCTGGCGAGGGCCTCATGCCCGGTGCCACAGAGGTACATGTGCCACTTCCAAGACCTGCGGCCGCACCGGTTGGGCTTACCTGTGGCTCGCGCGGAACGCTGCTAGCAGCCACTGCTAATGTGCTGAACACCGTTGCCGTATTGATTCCCTGACTCAGCTGTGGCAAGCTTGTCACCACAATGCTGGTCGGAGCCAGCAAGGTCGGACTGATTGGGGTAGGGGCTGGAGGGCTGACCTCAACGACCGGTATCGCCGGGCTTGACAAAGCCACCAGGGTGAAGGATGATGGAGAGCTGGCTGGAGCAAGTGCCAAGCTAGTAGTTGCGGGCGCTGCATAGGTAGCTGGGCCGGAGGCTGGCGACAGAAAATCTGGCTGGGTCGGCCCTGCGGCCTGTCCACTGGAAGCGAGGCCTCCGCTGGGAGGTTGTGTGAAAGTGATCGTAGCTGCTGGAAATCCTGTGACCCCTTTCACGACAGGCTCTGTGGGCGCAAAGGTGAGAGTGGACGAAACTCCGGTGCAAGGCAGACATTGCAAGGCTCCCTCGTCCGCAGCAACAGTGCCAGTGACATCAGTCTGCTCGCAGAAGCCGGCCGGATTTTGTGAACCTTCCACCGTACAAATGTACTGGCAAGTTACACCAAACAGACTGGAAGGGCAGCCATTGCATACGATGCTGCCAGATGCCGAAAGACTACATGACGACGGGAGGCTGAGAGAACTACTGACACTGGTTGTTGGTTCTTCTGCCTGCGTCACAAAGCCCGAAGTCGTATAGACAGTCACTGTAGAGAATGTCGAAGGGGGTGCCTCGACAAGAACGTCCACAACAATGGGTCCAAAGAGTTTGGAGATACCCGGCTCGCAGTCGGTTGAGTTATCAGCAATGCATGTCTCACCAGACTCAGTTGGTTGGGCAGGTTTCGTCGATACTGACGTGCCAGGGACTGTGGATGCAGGTTCGGGGCATGCTTCCGTAACGGTCTCGAACACTGTGACGGTCTGTGTCACGAACACAGTCGCTGTGCAAGAGCCGGGTGCGTCCGTAGTCCAGGGCAGAACGGCCTCGGGGGACGTAAATGGTGAAGTTGTGACCGGTCCAACCCCAGGAACTGAAATAGTCGTGATAGAGACACCTTGTGGACTGTTAGGTGCCAACTCTGTGACTGTGACTTCGCTGGAGCTTGAGTGAACTGTAATTGTCTCGGCCGACACTTGGCTGGGGCCATTGGGTGCTACTGGCGAGGTGACTGATGGCTCCAAGAATGGGGTCTCGGCTATGGGCAATGACGGCCCGATAGCCCCCGAAGTTGCCACAAACACGGTGAGGGACACGATCGATGGGGCCACTGAAGTGCCTGGAACATCTGTCTGTGTTGATCCAACAGGGCTGGCAGAAGGAATGCCAAGCACAGACTCGACGATGGTTTCAGTCACGGTACTCCACGATGTCGACGCCGCAGTGTTGTTGAGAAGCAGAGATGATGTGAGGGACGTGCGATTCAGAGAGATGTATGGGCTGCTCGAAGATGCGCTCGTCAATGGCGTGCTTGCATTGACGTCCGCTGAACTGGACGATACTGGTTGGAAGGCCAAAGTAATGCTGATCGTACTGACCACGGTGGTGATGATTGAAGACGATGAGACCGTGGATGTGGAAGATACGCTCGTGCTGGGCGATACTGGCAAGCTGAGAGTGCTCAGCACAGGTTGACTGAACGTCGGGCCAAACTCTCCAAAGCTTGGAGCCGATGTGAAGGGCGGAGCAGTGGAAGGCTCTGTCGACAATGCTGATCCTTCGAAGCTGATTGTTGTGTCGTTTCCAGCCACTGCTGCAAGTGGAATCACGTACGGAGGCGGATCTTGACTGGACTGACCTGAGACTCCATTGCAGACCAAAGCGCAAATGAGAAGCAGAACTGCAGAAGACGGACGAAGCATGGCGATTGTTGCTTGGGTTTGAGGCCTCTAATCAGGCCGGGTCAAGACCCCAATAAGCAGATTAGACAAAGGCTAAAGGCAAGAAAAGAGGGAGCACACACACTTGGAGAGGCTCAAGATCAGGCGAGGCGAGCGCTTGAGAAGAAGAACAAAAGAGCGGCACGGAATAAAAGCACAGGAGCAAGTCATGATATACACGTCGAAGCAGTTTCTGTGGCGTGAGCATGATGCAAAGCTGGAAGATTCACGGCTATCGAGGAAAGCGCGATGCTGGAAGCAAGACCAGCGGTGAGCTCACGAAAGCAGCGGCGACTCGAGCATTGCCACCAGTGGGCACCTGCCCAGAAACGATCAACTCATGACTGAGATCTTGATCGGCTTTGGCTGCAGAGAAGCGGTCTCGTATCCCCCGGGAAGACGAGTAGCGATGAAGGTCCACGAAAATCCTCAGCGGCCAGTAAGAGAAATGTTCAGGCCTAGATCAAGCTTGTCACACCAACTTGAATGGTCCATTTGTGCAGAGAGTGTCTCAAAGTAGAGGCATGGACAGTGGAATTCCAGATACCCTTCCTTCGCTGAGTCTGTGAGGTGGAAGGCGTCGTGGTGCAAATTCGAACCTGGCTTGGTCTCCCCAGGTGCTGAAGACCGTGAAAAAGCTATGGCTGACAAAGCCCCAAAGTAACATGCCAACGGAGTTGCTCATGCCGAAAACTCAAGTGATATCGGCGACCTATGATCTGCCGCTCCAGGACATCAAACTATTAGTGCAAATACAAGTGGTCGTGGTTGTGGCGCCTGTATAAATTGCCAAGCAGAGTGAGGCCTATGAGGTCTTGGCAAACCTGATGCGCGATCGAATCTACTTCGAACGGAGCTAACGTCGGTGAGGCACGACATGGCTCAATTGCACTCAGGGGAGTTACATTGTCATTGAGAATTTCTTCACTCACCATCTAAAGTCTTAGTTTACTATCACAAGATAGAATGCCCCTAGACAATTCTAAGACAAACTGAGACTTGGAATCTAATACCCATGATACCTTGCTCTTCGTCGCGCCGTAAAAATGAAACCGCTCATGACCTTGCGCCATATTTTGTACAACCAGACATTAAGCCGTGAAACGCATCAGAGACAGAGTCGTAGCTTAGTCAACCTCCTCCATCTGGCTGTCACCAGTCGCGGCGGCAGTCGCATCAGCGGCAGCAGGCTCCTCGGTTGTCTCGGCCTCCTCATCAATGTTCAAGCCAAGGGAAACGAGCTTGTGGATGCGGTCGGCGAATCCGGCAGGCTCATCAATGGTGAAGCCAGAGACCAACAGCGAAGTCTCGAACAAAAGCTGGGTAATGGACTTGACAGTGCGGTCGTTCTCGCCATCGGACTCGACCTTCTTTTTCAACTCCTTGATGATGGAGCTCTTGGGCGAGATCTCGAACGTCTTCTTCGACGACATGTAAGAAGACATGGAAGTGTCACGCAGGGCCTGGGCCTTCATGATACGCTCCATGTTGGCGGACCAGCCGAACTGGCCGGTACGGATGGCGCAAGGAGCACCAACCAGCTTGTGCGAGACGACAACTTTCTCGACCTTGTCACCGAGAACGTTCTTGAGAGCCTTCGCCAGAGACTCGTACTCCTTCTCCTCTTCCTCTCGCTGCTTCTTCTCGTCCTCGGTCTCCTCAAGCTCAAAGTCCTTGGTGATGTCGACAAGCTTCTTGCCGTCAAACTCCTTGAGCTGAGTCATGGCGTACTCGTCAATGGGGTCAACAAGGAACAGAACCTCGAATCCCTTGTCCTTGAGAGCATCGAGGAAAGGCGACTTCTGGACAGCCTTGAGAGACTCGCCGGTGATGTAGTACATGTTCTTCTGGTGCTCGGGCATGCGGGTGACGTAGTCGGTGAGGGAGGTGGTTTCGTCGCCAGACTTGGTCGAGTTGAAGCGAAGAAGCTTGGCCAGAGCGTTTCTGTTCTGGCTGTCCTCGTGGATACCAAGCTTCAAGTTCTTGCTGAAGGCAGAGTAGAACTTGTCGAACTGCTCACGGTCCTCGGCAATCTCGTTGAACAGCTCCAGGGTCTTCTTGACAATGTTCTTCTTGATAACCTTCAAGATCTTGTTGGCCTGCAAGCTTTCTCGGGACAGGTTGAGGGGCAAGTCTTCACTGTCGACGACACCCTTGACGAAGCTGAGCCACTCGGGAATGAGGTCGGTGGCATCGTCAGTGATGAAAACACGGCGGACGTAGAGCTTGATGTTGCTCTTTGCCTTCTTGGACTCAAAGAGGTCGAAAGGAGCACGCTTGGGCACGAACAAAAGTGCTCGGAACTCCAAAGAACCCTCGACGGAGAAGTGCTTGACCGCAAGGTGGTCCTCCCAGTCGTTTGACAGCGACTTGTAGAACGCACCGTACTCCTCCTGGGAGATGTCGCTGGGGTTGCGGGTCCAAATCGGCTTCTGCTTGTTCAATTCTTCCTCCTCGATCTTGCTCTCCTTGACCTTCTTGGTCTTGGGCTTCTTCTCTTCCTCATCATCGTCAACTTCCTCAACCTTGGGCTTCTTCTCATCGTCATCTTTGGACTCCTCGGCTTCCTCATCGGGGACCTCCTTCTCGGTCTCCTTGAGGACGTGGAGGTAGATCGGGTATGAGATGAACTCGGAATGCTTCTTGATGACCTCCTTGATCTTGCTCTCGTTGAGGTAATCAGCCTGCTCGTCCTTGAGGTGAAGAATCATCTTGGAACCACGGCCGAGCGGCTCGCCGGACTCGTCCTGGGTGATGGTGAAAGTGCCACCAGCGGCAGATTCCCAGATGTACTGCTCATCGTCGTTGTGTTTCGAGATGACAGTGACCTTGTCGGCAACGAGGTAGGCAGAGTAGAAACCAACACCGAACTGGCCGATCATGGAAATGTCAGCACCAGCGGTGAGCGCCTCCATGAACTGCTTGGTGCCAGAGCGGGCAATAGTACCAAGGTTGTTGACCAAGTCGGCCTTGGTCATGCCAATACCGGTGTCGCGGATGGTCAACGTCTTGTTCTCCTTGTCCGGGATAATGTCAATGCGCAAGTCCTTGCCCGAGTCGAGCTTGGAGGGGTCTGACAGGGCTTCATAGCGAATCTTGTCGAGCGCATCTGAAGCGTTGGAGACCAACTCTCGCAAGAAGATCTCCTTGTTGGAGTAGACAGTGTTGATGATGAGGGACAGGAGCTGCGAAATCTCCGCCTGGAACTCGAAAGTCTGGCCAGACATGATGGCGGTGTGTGGCGTGTGAGCTGAGGTGTTGTTAGCAGCTGTACAGCGTCTTGGATTGAGGTGCGAGTGAGGTGGAAATGGTGGTAAAAGATATAGGCAAGCTCAAGGCTGGGCGAGCTAGCTGGAAGCTTCCAGTAGCTAGGGGAGCACTCACGATTGGGGTGTTTCGCAAGTGTCAGTGGTCAGGGGGTATGAGCGGGTAGTTCAAATCAAGAACACGACGCTATTGGGGGTATCACAGGTGAGGATTGAGGTCAAGGTGAAGAGGAAAAGAGCAAGGCCAGGTTGTGCCTGGGAAGTTTGCTCTTATGGCGGGCAAAAAGGCTTGTGTTGAGATTTCGGCGCTAACACCGACGACATTCGAGAGCTTTCTGTCTTTCTCTGCGGCTGGGTCGAGCAAAAGCTGCGGCAGCGGCTGCGACTTTGCGCTCGGGCCGCCGGGCGGTCGGAGCTTGCAGGCACTCCGCTGGGCGTTCAATGCGCTTGATCAAACCTTGAGACAGCTGGAGAATGTCAGGCAAATCACCGGGCTTACGGCTAGCAACGAGGACGAGAGCAGCTGCCATTATACATCTCCATCTCTACCGTTCACCACCGGCGTTCACCGCGAGTTCTTACGCCCACGGGTAGGGAAAGCGGCAATCGATCGTGACTACCCTCCCCAGCCCTACCCGTGCAGTGGACAGGAGTAGCAACATCGATCTCAGTAGGTACTCAAGTAGACGAAGACCTCAGCAATGAAGTCAAATGAAAAGGATTTGGGTATGCTCGACGTGCAAGACGCCATGAATTTTGACCACGCGCCTTGGGTCGTATCATTTCTGTCCAGGTCTTGAACAGGTTCAAATGTCGCTTCTTTTCCATCCTGGTATGTCTTTACCATCATCACCTCGATTCGTGACATTGCAGACTTTCGGAAACCCGACTTCCATCGGATTCTTCCCTTTCGCACCCGTGATGATCACTTTAGCCAACCTATGGCTTATATTTCCGTGAATAAGGTCCTGATAGATCAGGCTCGCCGCAGCCCCTTCAACTTCAGCCAGCGACGGCCTCTGTCCGTCTTCCTCTTCATCATTGGCAGCCGCGTCCGCGTCCTCCTCCTCAAATCCATACTCGTAGTAGAGGTCTTCGGAATCGTCGAAATCCGGGTCCATGGCATCTGACAATGTGTATTCTGCGGCAGGCGACAGTAGAGCTGCTCGCTTCTCTAGCGCCACAATGATGTCTCGAGCGATTGTCAGGTCGAAATTCGGAGCTTGTTTCGTGGTTGTATCGCCGTGGAAGCCGGCTAGCAGGAAGATGCGCCGGAAAAGAGACCTTTCGACCAGGACTTGGCACCGATTCTGAAGTTGATAAAGTATTTTGCGCTTGAAGAAGAAGCGTGCAGCCTTGGCGTCTAATGTATCTCGGCTGCCGACATCGAGCACACTGCGAAAGCGCGGCAAGTTGCCTGTGCGGATCGCATTACACAGTCGAGTAAAGTATGTCGCCATAGATGCGGCCTCCGGTCGCTGCAAGAGTTGTTGTGACGGCAAACGGCCTAATATGATGTTGCTTGCCAGGAGATATGTCAGGATCTGGGTGCGTTGGCTCTGAAACCGGGACGGAGTGTGCATGTAAGCTTCGTTGAGTACCACCGAGGCGCGGACGAAGTGGTTGTAGGAGAACCAGAATCGGCCAAGATAGTATAGATATGTCACTCTCTGGGCCCTCGGATAATGATACAGTGATAAGCCTTTGCCGTCGATCTGCTGTATGATGCCTTCCAGTACCTCCATTCGACCAGTCTTCAGACAGAGCGGGAAACAGAGATTGGCAATCGTGTATGTACCTGCTCGGGCACCGGCTGGCCGCCCTTGATCATCGAGGCCCGTATTTGTTTTCGTGGGAGGGAACGGCGCGCACTTCTCAAAAATTGGCCTGATGCTCCCAACGGCCAGGCTGGCTAGGGAGACGGGCTCCTCGACTCGGGCATTCCATTCCGCAACCAATGTTGCCGTCAGATGTGGTGCAGTCAAAAGATTTCGGGTAAATCTGACGAGCGTTTGGCAGTAGAAAATCGCCGTCTCGTACATCAACGGGCCCACGGTATTGTTGCCGAGGACGGATGAAAGCGATCTGGCCGATATTAGTTGGAGCTTTCGATTATGTTCAGGAAACGGGCCGGCTCACCTGAGCACGTCCCGAAGGCTCTCAAATATCGTTGCAACATCCTGATCCGCGGCGTCTCGGATGAAGATGAGATACAACGCGATGAAAGCCGTGAAACTCGCGCTTGACCTAGGCTCGCCTGTCGCTGTGTCGTCGAGCGGTACCTGGCTTTGCACGAGCTGTTCAAGCCGCTTCACGGTGCCAGCCTGGCCAGACTCTTTGGCATCCGAGTAGGACTGTTTAAGCTCTGTAATGATTTCCTGATACGCCTGGGCAAATGGGGGCTCCAAGACCAAATATTCCCTCAGCTTTCCTCCATTGCCGGCTCCGACGATATCGTTTATCTGGCTCAAGAACTTCTTCAATGTCGGTGTCGCCATTATCGGTATTTAGATGTCGTTCCGGTGCTGCAGTATTATAGAAACGTACACCGACAGCACAAAGGAGCATACATATGGCAGCGAAACACCATCTCGGTTACAACTTTCCGAGGCGGAGACACGCAAGTCTTGGACACGCAAGTCTTGCCCACTTCTCAGACTGTTTGGAGTGAATTACAGCAGTTCCACGAGCCAGAGTCGGGCGCACGTGACACCTCGATTCTGACGGAGCCAAGGTTGTTTCTGTGAGTACATAGCTTTATCGATTGCATCTTCACATTGACCATTGCGAGCTAGTCCGAATGCGGCGAAAAGGATGTGATTACCTCAGCAGTCGACCGAATAATGCGACAGCCGGCAACGTTCCAAGAGCTCGACCAGGCGCCACGGTTTGGGCGATGTTGTTGTCCGCCCTGAGTAAATCAAAGTTAGAGAATTTGCGAGGAACGAACGTGTGACTCTCTCTATCAGCTTCAATATCAAACAACCTCCGACACATGCTTCGTTCATGCTTGCTGTATTTGCGAAGATCAAGTGTCCTCGCTCCTCCAAGCATCGTCATCTAGCTTGCCATATGCCTTCAATATTCTCTTCGCGACGACCTCTCCGCTCCAATAGGCTCCCGTCAAAGTCCCCGTTGCAACGTACGGCGCACAGTGTTCGCCCGCAAGCCACACACCACTTTCAGGGATCCCCCTCCTCATCACACAAAGCGCTTCATCCAGGCCCATGATCTCTTCTTCACACCTCTGAAAGTTCGTGTACGAGCCCCCACACCACGGATCGTTGGCCCATTCCGTCGCAAGGTAGGTTTTCGGCTGGCAAATTGACGACTGTGGATCAAAGTTGGGTAGAAGGCTATAGTACGGTCTGAAGAATTCATCTAGTCGGGACTGGTACTCTGGATTGCTCCTATCAAGGCCAGAAATGAGGCTGGTGATGTATGCGGCGCAAGGCCCGTAGACGCTGAAGAGGAGCGTTGGCTGAGCCGCGTCCTTGTAGAGGGCTGGTGAGGAAAGTGATTGCATTTCAAGTGTCCAAGCTTTGGGGTTTGTGGTAGAGTATTTGGGGCAGATGAAATGTGTGAATGACGGGTAATCCTTTTGGGTTTCGTTCTCTTGAGCTTGAGCTCTATTGTCCCAGAATGGCTCCGAGAACACGATATATACTTTCTCTAGAGTGCTGAACGTGGTTTGTCGCATCGCATCTTGAAGTTTGGCTGGAAGGGGTGGATCGAAGTGAGGCTGATCCTTTTTCAGACAACCAAGCGGTACTGTCACAACGATGTCGTCGAATTCAATTGTGCCTGTCGGTGTGTGCACTTTGACCTTGTCCTCGCTCTGATACTCAATCCGCCTCACAGGCGTGGAGAATCGGATGTCGGAGCTTTTCATCGATGGCGCCGCTACATAGTCAATGATTCGTCGGTGTGTATCTAAAGCGTAGAGATTATCTGTAGTCCAGGTCAGCTCACTAACTCGAGAGGATGTCCTCATCATGTCGTCTCACCTCCATCCAAGCATTCTTCAAGCCAGTAGTACTTGAGGCTCTGCTTCTCCCACGGATCTCCTATAAACGATCCCCACATCTCAGCCATCTGTATGAGAAGGCTCTGTGACTTTTCGTCCAAATCACGTTCCTTTAGCTGTATCTTGAAGAAGTCTTTGAGGCTGAGCTTTGGATCGAGCGTTGCGCACTCCGCATTGCTTAGCCGGAAGGCGTCAGAAATGATGCTCCAAATTAGATCCGATAATTGTTGGATAAGTTCTGCATCGATCGGTTTACCGTCCTCGTCAAACATGTTGGGATCGTCCTCGAGGGCGACCAGATCTGTGCCGGTCTCTCTGGCGAGCTTCACAATCGGGTTGGTGAGCGTGCCATGCACCCAGTTCGGGCCCCTGGCATGGTCAATATGATATCGCTGTTTAATGAGGCACATCATACGGGTCTATCAGACGTCCATCGAGGGATGTCTGGATTGCCTACGAGCATGTTAGCATGTAGCAGCAAGCCCGAGGTAGCCCAAAAGGGCTCATTTATAGTGTGCACTCACGCGCCCACCTATTTTGTCTCGTGCTTCCAGAACCGTCGTTTTTACACCGTGGCGGATCAATGTTTCTGCACATTTCAAACCTGCCAATCCAGCACCGATGATGCCTACATGCAAGGGCTGAGAATTCTCCTGTAAATGTAGCCGCGGATGTGCAGGATCATCCTGGAACTGCCGGCCACTTAGAACTGCATCGAGGTCTGCTTGCATTCGTGAGACAGCACCATCAACGGCATACGTCTTGCTTGAGTGAGCTTTGTTCTCCATCTTTCGTCCCGTATGCTAGTAGTAGATGAATAATTCTATTGCGGGCTTGCAGGTCGGTGCTGAAAGGACTGGACCAAGCAATGAGTAAATGGCGTGTCAATCGCCAGAGAAATCACGATCAAATATTGTGTGCATGCATGTTAAAGTCTGTCGAGGGTATGTGGAGTCAAATCGCAAGAAGCACAAAATCACACGTGCTCGCTGTTTTGGGTAAGAGAACCTGGGGCTACGGGATGCCCAAGGATGCACATTGCATGACAAGGGACTAGCTAGAATTGATGGAACATTCATAGTCACACGCGTCAGAGCGCTATGGCCTTCACATTGTCGCAGCAAAGCATCGCAAAGATAGTGTGGCAGCGGTTCAGAGCACATCACGTGATGATACGGCACCGTCGTAGCTGATCGGCTTGAAGATGCCTCGCGATCAGATGGGCCGATGGCTGTTGGCGACTCTAGCGCAAGCACTTTCGCTTTCCGAACGCTTGCCAGTAACCCTCCATCAAGAAACATCCGCGACACTATTCGCAAATCAAAGTTTAGCGTCGTTGGCGACAGTCTGTCGGCCTGCCGGCATCGTCACCCACGCCCCTCTGTGCCGAGCGAGTATAAGCCACCAGCCCGACATCGAGACTCTTGTAGGCGATCCCTCCGCCATACGCTTATTACTGGCCTAGACGACGCAGCGTCCACGATACGATGAGTCCGTGCCGATAATAGATCTTCCTGCAAACCTGTGAATTGCCCTGGATGCTGCAACTTCACGCTAGTCTCAGCACGTTGACTCGTCAGAATCGCGATCGCCAGCCTGACCGCAGAACGAGTCATTATCGACTGATGTGAATGGGGCAATAGTGAGCCTAGTCGATACACAAAAAAGACTTCGCATTGACGCAAGAGCTAGGATTCTCACAAACTCCTCAAGATGCACTCGTCGCGACGGG
The DNA here is from genome assembly GCA_900618795.1 of Cyanodermella asteris. Lineage (NCBI taxonomy): Eukaryota > Fungi > Ascomycota > Lecanoromycetes > Ostropales > Stictidaceae > Cyanodermella > Cyanodermella asteris. The sequence continues at coordinate 917,653 of UYJD01000015.1, read as the reverse complement.
ATGGGGGACAATATGGGGCTTACGGCCAGCAATACCATGCATACCAGACACAGCACCAATATCCACAGCAGGAGAGGAGGTCGAGCTTTGATTATGGGGACGATTCAAATTTAGGAGTTCCGCCAAACGGCCAACAAGCATACCAAGCCTACAGTCAGAATCAGAACGCTACTCAAACTCCAGACTTGAGGTCTCAAGGTTATGGGACACAATACAGTCCAGCCATGGGTGGTGTTCCTCCACCACCACCACCCATTCAGACCGAAGGCTACAACCCTGCCAACTATGCAGTACCTGGCCAGTCGGCAACGCCGACAGTCTCGAGTCTGAGGATAGCGATGCCATCTGGGAATTATGCGGCGGCGCATATTCCTTACAATCCAGCTGCCTACTCAAGTACAAGTCCTTCCTCGCAGCAAGGCACAGTCTATCAGCCCTACCAGTCTCCGCCCTTGTCGTCGTACTCCCACGCCCAAACTCCCCCTCTTCCGCCAAAACCTCCAGAGCTAGCGCACCAGACTTCCAGTCCGTACCCAAGGCCACAAGCTGATCGCCGAGGTGCTATATCTACGCCCGCCGCAAATGATTCTTATCTGCCTTATGGAGTGCAGTCTCCGCCAGCTACCTACAATAGCTATACCCCTCCAGCGCCTCCAGCTCCACCGACGCATGATTATAATGTTGGCGCTTATCAGCCCTATACATCGAATTCGCTATCCGGCCCAGCCCCGCAACCACCTGAGCACCGGAGGCTCCCTTCCATACCTCAAAATGGAACTGACAACTTTCATCGTCCAACTGAATCGCAAGATAGTAATACGAGCTGGGCGCCGAGGATTCCCGGCGCCTCTCTCCCTGCAAGCCAGGCCACATCACATCAATCGATGCACGCTATCTCGTCAGCCACTTCGACGGGGTCAAGGCCCCTTCCGCCGACGCCATCTGGTATGGACATGTCGAATTACGATCAAGTCGATGGAGATGATGCAAGAGCGCAACAAGATGCGTTGTCCGCGGACATTGAAGCTCATCTCACTGGGAGGCCACCCACGATATCCCGACGTCCCGTTCCTTCACGACAGTCCGCTAGCCAGTCGTCGACGAATGGAATGCGAGGTCATTCTGCGTCAGATTCGCTAGGCATTACCTCTGATCGTCAGCACGGGTACAACCACACGTCCGGTACTTTAGTAGCTCAAGGGCCACTAGCGGGTAACTACAGCTCAGACAGCGATCTCGAAGCTAGTCAAGGCGTGCATTTGATGCAGTTGGCTGATCATGAGGACAAAGTACGACCTAACAGACACATTTCTGTGGCAAGCATCGACTCCAGGGACACAGCCGTGATGCCGACCCATTCATATGGTCAGAATGTCGAAGATGATAGTGATGGTATGTATCCAATGGACATGTCAGAGGGCTTTCACCCGGGATTTGGCCATGTTGGAAGCCCAATACATTCTCCGCCATTCGATCAGCGTGTGTCCCCAATAAATCCAGGAGGCACGAATGACGCAATCTCATTTCCGCAGGGTGATTACATGCTTGCGAAAGAAGATGAGGAGTTGCTGGCCCCGAAAATGACCGCACGGGTGGACACTGGAGGTACTGGTGGCTTGGCTGAACCAGCGGCTCGCAGAATGAGCTTCGACGACGGTGATGAGGCTACTCTGGTGGATTATGTTGATCATAGATCAAGCACCTCCCAGAGCCCCACAAAGTTCGACAATGGATACCCTCGCAGGACCGACTCTGGCCGGCCTCTGCCCCCAACGCCGGCCAGCGACAACTTCCTGACACCGCAGAGGCACTTGAGTCAACAAGACAGGTTTGATACTGCAGGCTATGACTCAGATGCTCTCGCGGATGTGCGAAAAACCAATTCATTGAGTGGTCCCGTTCACCCATCATCGTTGGCAGTACCTGGTCGCTCGATAACCGATGCTGAACGGCGTCGACGACATGGAAACAGGACAAGCTTTTATGATATGCAAGCGAAGGCAGCAGAAGTGTTTCCTGGTCCAGGAGATATCGACTTACCTTCGATTCCCAAACGGAGAAAATTTGCGCCTAGCAAACTATCTTCCAAAGACTATGCAGAATGCTCAGAACCTTGGGCGATCAGTGGTGTTCTTGCCTGGATCAAGTCTATGACTGATGGCGAAACAGACTTAAGAGAGCAACCAATCGTCGATGCTCTGGTAGGGCTTTTCACACACAAAGTGCCCACAATGAATATTGTGGACGCTGAGTACTTGAGTGCGAATCTTGTGCGGCAGATGGTTCAGGAAGCTGTGCTGGTACGCGACGAAGATTGGCTCAAATTCAGCCCCTTGAGAATGTCTGGTGTGATATACCAGTTGACCGGCACAGGATGCTATTCCAGCCGAGTCCACACGACCACGATGCAGGGTCGGTGTTACTCCCGTCTCTGTATGCGTACCCTCAAGAAAATTGACCTCGGAGCGAACCAGTTGGCTCCAGAGCGAAAGGCCGAAGATTGGGCAACCTTTTACAAGCTCAAAGCTGAGGATGTTGAGGGCCACGATAAAAAGGAAATTGAATTGCAAAATATCTTGCATGAGATTGTGACATCAGAGGACCTCTTCATTGATCAGCTGGACGTCCTACTGGTACTGTATCGCGATGGTCTGGAGAAGAATGATAAAAACATTCTCGCGCTTACTGGCAAGCAATCAAAATTCATTGCCGAAGTCTTTGACAAAATTCCAGCAGTGAAGAAAATCAACGAGGAATACCTACTATCTCGCTTGAAGTATCGACAGCAGGAACAAGGCCCTTGGGTGGTAGGCTTTTCCGACATCTTCAGGAACTGGATCCGTAAGGCCAAGGACGCTTACATTGAGTACGTCACAGGCTTGCCCAATGCCAACTTCAAGATGAGACAACAAGCAGAGCAGAATGTTCTGTTCAAGCAGTTTCTCGATCACGTGCGTGAACATCCGCGAAGCAAGCGTCTGGATTGGAATACCTATTTGAAAGCCCCGATCACCAGATTGCAGAGATATGGCCTACTTTTGAGAACAGTGCACAAGACCATGAAGACAGAGAGCACAGAAAAGGCAAATCTCGAAATCGCCATTAAAGAGATCGCAGATATCACGAAAGAATGCGATAGCAAATATGCTGAAATGCTTCGACGGACCGATATGGCCGACCTTACCACGAGGCTCAAGCTCCGGCCTGGAATGGAGAACGTGAAGCTCAACCTTATGCACCTGGGCAGGGAAATTATACATCGTGGGGATTTGACTCGCAGGGGCAATAATAACATCAATTGGGTTGAAACTCATGCCATTCTCTTCGACCATTATATGGTGCTTGCCAAGCCGACCAGGACCAAAGACTCTGCGGGTACCGTTAGATCAGAGTATTATGACGTCTCAAAACTGGTGAGTGCAGCACGACCGATCTCAGTTTATGTATACTGACGATGATGTAGCCAATTCCGATGGATCTTCTGGTGCTTGAGAGTGCGGACGACGGTACTGTTATGAAGCATTCTGTAAAGGGCATCGTTCCGCTCGGTACTACTGCCGTGTCAAAGCCCACGACGCCTGGCGGGCAAGAACTGCGGCTGGCTCGGACCACTACTGGCTCCCAGCCTAATGGCATGCCGCCAAATAACCGAACTCAGTCGAGCCCCACGACTCCGGGGCCTGCCATACATGGCGCGACCAATACTACCGACAGCGAGAATCTTTTTTACCCGTTTCGGGTTCAGCATCTTGGCAAATCTGAATCGTACATCCTATACGCGTCAAGCCCGCAGATGCGGCAAGAGTGGGCTGACAAAATCATCTTCGCAAAAAGACGACATGCAGCATCACTGTTTGCACAGAACGCCGAGCCGTTCAAACTTAGTGTGCTCGCAGACACCAGTTTTGCTTACAGCAACACCGAGTACATAGGCGTCATGCCTCCCCACATCACAGGCACTCCACTGGACCGAGCGTTGCGAGAGGTAGAGCGTGAGCATGGCAGACCTGAGCCGAGGCCAGCACCAATATGTCGTAGCCCTGTGAATTGCGCAACAGCTTTTACGCCAGCCTTGTCGGATCGTCCTATGCTGGCTGTCGGCACTGACTTTGGTGTCTTCATTACACAAAAGGACAACCCCCGCGGCTGGTTCAAGGCAATCAATGCCCAACAAGTCACACAGATCGCGGTACTGGAAGATTTCTCAATATTACTCATCATCGCAGACAAGAGTCTGATTGCATTCCATCTGGATGCTGTCTGCGATGCACACGGTGGCACGCCCACCAAGGCCGACGACCACAAGCGTACCCCTCAAAAGCTTTCGGGCAGCAGAGATGTGGGCTTTTTTGCAGTTGGCCGTATGAAGGAACGCATGTTAGTCTTCTACAAGAAAAAGGACGGTATCAGTAGCACATTCAAGGTGCTTGAACCAGTCTACCACAAGTCAAGTACGATCAGCTCATCGAGTTCGGGGTGGCACAGGTCCAGGTTCGGTCTCAAAAAGGGCACAACGGACTTCTTTCGCGACTTTGATGACTTTTACATTGCCACTGAGACTTACGCCATCAATCTTTTTGCCTCCTCACTCGGAATCGCGACTTCGAAAGGTATAGAGGTATTGACGCTCGACAAGAAGGTACCTTTGAGCATTCCAGAACTACGCACTCCTGAAGTGCAAAGCATTGCGCTGCGGATTAAGGATCAGCTGCCATTGGGAATGTTCAGACTCACAGATAGCGAATTCCTTCTTGTCTTCCAAGAAGTCGGCATCTACGTCGACAAGCACGGCGAAATCAGCCGTGCTGTCGTTATGGAATTTGTCGGCAAAGCTCGTCAAGCGGCCTTGTATCATGGTACACATCTTGTCCTCGTTGATGACAGTAGAGGCTTTGTGGAGGTGCGGAATGCCACGAACGGGAGACTGAGACAGGTGATACCCGGAAGAGATGTGAAACTCCTGGACGATGGAATGAGCTCCGGTGCGAGCACGAATGGTGTACACGTGCAGGCGGGCATCAACAGAGGAACCATCAAGATCAGCATGATGCATCCGGAGCTGGATAGAGGATATATCGTTCTGGAGATGTTGGTGAACGAAGATATGAGCGACGGCGTTCGAGGAGTTTGAGAAATGCCGTTCTTGGGATTGGAAGGAGCTGGAATCCAACCATTGGCCGACTGCCCAGTCATCCGGGTGTTAAGGTCGGTGACGGTATGTCGCATCGCCGTCGAGCGTAAGGACAGCTTCGGCGCTCTTTTGTTGGAGCGCGCTATAAGATCTTGCGACTTTTGTGCTGCGTATCCCGCCACGCGCGGCGCAGGAGATGATATGATACTCTTTGTAAAATGTATATACCTGATGAAGCGTCATTCAAGATCCACAATTGATCAGTATCGACACTGACACTGACGCAAAGTGAAATCGGTCAAAGGGATGGCATTGCAAGGCTGCTCCGATCAAAGTCAGCTTATGACCGATTGATTGATTGATTGCTGATTTTTACATGCAGGTTCATGGCGGATCGCGCGATCTTGCTTACCATCCTGGTTGACTTTACACTTTCAGCCTCAAGCGGATGCCGGAAACATCGAGCGGGTATGCTCGGCAAACGCATGCGACATACTGCAAAGTCCTATCAGCTCAGTCAGACAAGCATTCCCTGGACGGTAGATGCGGAGTTGACTCAATGCCGCAGTGTTAAGCCTGGACAAGAGAAATCTTTCATCCGTCCTTGTCCAGCTGACGTTACTTGGTCTCTTTCTGCCTTAGTGTTTTTCTTGATGTCTCATTTTTCCTTTGCACATACGTATGATGCAGGTCAAACCCCAGGATCTTGAGACGCTTTGGGGCGTACTTTGAGCTTGGCGAGCTCGCCATAGCCAGCCCCCGGGTCTTGGGGAAAAGCGGAGGATAGGTGACATTCGTGCGTGCTGTACGTCAGAGAACGACAGCAGAAGAGCCTGATCAGGAGGCATGTATAAAGCTCGCTTCTCCATGAGCTTTTCGTTTCGATCTGTCCCACTTCAAAGGCAGCTCGACCGAACGACCAAACCCGACATCAGCTTCAATCTTGTTTTCAGAACCTACTTTCTCGGTCTCTAGTCTACAATCAATCAAAATGGGCCTCAAGATTGCTCCGCTCCTCCTCACGACCTTCGCCTCCCTCGCCCTCAGCAGCCCCCTCCCAAATCTCCAAACCCACGCCCTCACCACCCGCCAGTTCCCCCTCCTAGGCACCCTCTTCGGGCCCGTGACCCTCCCGAGCTTTCCCTCCATCCAGAACGCCAACATCACGCTCGTCAACTTCAACGACGAGGTCTTCGACATCTCTAGCATCAGCATCTTCGGCAACATCAACGACGGCGGCTGCGCCGAGGTCGAAGATGCCCCCGAGCCCGTATCCCAGGGGGCCGACAGGACGGTCGTTTTGGGCCCGGAGGTGTTGCCGTGGAGTGCGACGGACGTGCGCAGTGCGAGCCTGACGCTGATCAATTTCAACGATGAGGTTTCGATATCAGCAGCATCAGTGTTTTTGGGGACGTCAATGATGGGGCTTGCCCGCCGCCGGCGGCCTGAGGGCTTGGACACGCCGACAATGAGCGGGATGGGTAAGCGCGGGGATTCGAGTTGGGTCGGCAGGAATGCTGCTTTGGACTGAATACCTGGGACTTAGACTACTCGCGGTCGGTGTCTAAGGCTTGGGCTGGATGGTTTTGGGGTGATGCTCCGGCTTGGTGTTTTGTCGTATGACTTAAATGTATGGACAACGAGATGCGATCCGTGTACATGACCCTCGATCAAAGCTTAATCTATACTCTCCTCAGTCAAGCGTCTAACAATATCTTGCAAGATTGCAGAAGGCTTTGAGCCTACGTACGGTCCTAATAATGCAACAAGCTTTGAGCACAAACAGAGCCAAGCCTTGGAGTGTGGCGGCGATGTCTTGGTACTGAAGCATGCAAGGAACGCGAGTCGATGATCACCAAACGTTTATGCAAATTGGGTCACATGGGTGAGAAGACCATGGTCCTGATCAACCTTTGATCTCTGAGGCTTTGTACTCTGAGCATGTTTCGGGTCAAGCACGCGCCGGACCGCACCAGTGACCTTGCTTCAGTCTGCACTTCAGCACTTCAACATCACAATTTAAGGAAGCAGGATCTTGGCATACCATTTCGCGGAGCTTGGCAGCAATGCGCAGAGTCAAACTGTCATTATTCACATTGTGCACATATGCCGGTGCTAGGAAGTCACGTATGCAGGTTCACATATTTCTCATGAGGAGCTGCAGCTGGTAGTCCGGTTATCCTCGCTGGTCAGGCTACCTCCTGACCAGAACCTCCCGCTTTGGCATCCCCAGCGCCAAGCCATGTGCTTGGTCTGCATCATCGATCGAAGCCTTTATCGCTCGATCACTGTCTCGTTGCCAAGCTAAAAGAACGGGATCTTGAAGACCCAGCTATACTCGTCCGCCTTCACCACATCATGACTGATGGTAAGCTCCAGACTACCATTACTGAGGAGCCTAGAAGGCACCACCGTTCCATGCTTGCTTCCACCAACGACAGAGACCTTATCGCCGGACACAAAAGGCACCGGCGAGTCCAACACCAACGTCGAATTCGGCGGATAAAGCGTAAGGATATAGAACGCGTCCAGCGTCTGAGTAAACCGAACCGCCTCTCCCTCCTGCGGCGTGATGAACCAGTACGTCGTGTTGTAAATCGCCTCGCCGTGTGACTTGATCCAAGCGCCCGCAGCACGCAAATTGTCCTGTTCGACTTGTATGATCGTGCCATTCGCCGTCGGACCAATATCAAGCAAGAAGTTGCCATTCTTGGAGACAATGTCAACTAAACTGGTCACGACGTCTGCCGGGGCCAGATACGCAGACGAAGGCGTCGCTCGGTTGTATCCGTAGCTAAAAGGATCCATACCGAGATTGCTCTCCCACTTGCGCAATTGTACGGAATTGTACCTCGCGTACTCGGGCGTATCAAAGTCGCCGGGATGTCCGCAGCGGTTATTCATCGTCACCTGCCTACCCTGGGCAGCATTCGAGTTAAAGAACTCCGCCGCAAACTCGGTAGTGAGATTGGGGCCCCCAATGTCGCACCACATGATCTCCGTTCCCATCTTGGAGAGCGTTAGCATCTCCGGCAGGATCAGGTCCTGGACGTAGTCTTTGACGGGCACGTAGCCGGTATAGGGCAGAGTCGCACCGGTGTACGGATTTGTGGCGTTTCCCCCGGGCCAGTCTCCGAAGCCGTACTTTTGGTAGTCGGGATGGAACCATTCGGGGAGGGAGAAGTAGGTTGCTCGGTGGAGTTGAGGTTGATGCTTGGCGGCGGCGTCGAAGAGCATCTGGAGGAGATTCTTGTGTGGGTATTGGGCTACGCTTGTTCTCTTGGTGACGTTCTCGGGTATATCGAAGATCGCGTATCCGTCGTGGTGTTTGCTTGTCTGGACGAAGTATTTGGCTCCTGCGTCGGCAAAGAGGTCGACCCATTCTTTTGGATCGAAGGCGGATGTGGTGAAGTTCTGGATGAAGTCGTCGTAGACGTGGTCCTTGCCGTAGGTCTCCAAGTTGTATTGGTATGTTTGAACTGTTGTATCGGGGCCTTGATTCATATACCACCAATACCACTCAGCGTACTCTTCTGTCTTATTGGTTAGAACAATTCCTTAGTTTTGCAAGTCATAGTTGTCTTACCGTTCTTGCCAACGTTACCCCAGCCCGGTACTGCATAGATGCCCCAGTGGATGAAGATGCCGAACTTGGCGTTGCTATACCAGGGAGGGCTTTCGTGGCTATAGATGCTGTCGAAAGTCGGCTCATAAGCCGGTATACCATATGTAGCATTGAAGTCGGCGCTCGCTTGGATCCCTTTGCCCGATACCTTCGCTGTCGCAGGACCAGAGGCGCCCGGCGCGACGCCCTCCGCGTTGACAACCCCAACCTCGACCTTTGCCTGATCACCAGGTCGCAGGCGGTTGATTTTGCCGGGCTTGACAGTTTTGAGACCTGGCGCGTCGACCGTGACCTCGACGCTCTGGTTGGCCAGTATCCAGTTGTGGCCGATATTGTTGACCGTGACCTGGACAATCTGGGTCTTGTTGGTACCCTCAACCCAATTCTTGGTGGAGCGAGCTTCCTGTATCTCGATGGTTGCAGTCTTCCGATCCGCTGGGACCATGGAAACGGCGAAAATGTGGAGTCTTGTGTCCGATGATGCGCCTCCTGGATCGCTTGAAGCGCCGGCAGAGACGTCTGGTAGCTGGAGGCTAACCAGCTGCTTGCTCGAGTCGAGCCATGTGACGCTGTGAAAGATCATGGAGCGATTGTAGTCGATAGCATTTTCGGTGAGGTAGTAAGGAAACACAATGTCGCCTCCGTACGGATATGGCCAAGCCCACCATGGGTCGACAAGTACTGCTCCGGAAGATGTAGAGTTGTCGGCATACTTTGCAGTGATGGTGCTCGTAGCAACGGCCGACTCCACTGCTGCAAGCATGTGCACGCTGAAGTATCGTCCTTGGTCAAGTCGAAGTTCCTGGCCCTGAGCGAGCAAATTGTCATTTCCGGCCTTTCTGTACTGCGGAAAATCGAACTTCACGCCGGCGTATGTGAAGTCCTTCGCTGGAAGGTATTGTGCTGGGTACCCAGACTTCGTGCCGTCAAAGTCGGCATCGCCTGGTGAGAGCGCGAAAGCTCGATTGTTCAGAAGACCGGACAGATCAATTGGTATCGATGGAGAGCTTCCTTGTCCGGTTGGCCCATTTTCAATGCCTCTTGCGTCGATAGCAAGGGCGTCGTGACCAAGAGCGGAGAGAAGCAATAGCCAGCAAGAGAGTAAATGCATGTCGAAGAAGCCTACAGACGCACCAGATTGAACTCGTTCGGCCTTAACGTAAGGCTCAAGTATGCACACAGCAGCTCACACCAACGATACATCAAGATTCACTTGGCTTTGGTGGACTAGCACAGGAAGCGCGTCCGGCAGGTCAGGGCAACGAAGGGTCTGGCATGGTTCTGCGGGCCATCGAGCTGGTATCAACGGCCATGACCCCACAAGCGATAACCTGGTGGATCCGGACTTGAGCGCACGATACAGTAGCTCTTCGTAAAGAAGTATGTTCGGTTCTGATCGGCGGTGTCGGTAGTGCGGGGGTCAAACTAGCGCGACTGATGAAGGATTGAGTTTGACGTTTTAGGACTCAATAGCGATGATCTCTGCAATGTTTAGGCTGAATCGTGTCTTCGCTTCGAAATCTTGCAAGTGTCGTGTCACCAACTTCCTCTTTGAGCTACCGTGTGCATCGATAGGAACGCAGGATCTTATGTATTCACCGGCAAGCCAAAGAGCCGCTTATCACGCCTAAATTGCAGAGCTGTATCGAAGCTGCAATCTTTGCTTGACCGCATCGATTGCGATGCAAGGCGGGCCGACACAAGTGTTGTGCACGTACTTTCAGAACTCCTTTTAACGCTATTTCTGTACGACCTACTATAGGTACATAAATGAGTAGAAGTAAGGCTATTTGTCTAGCAACTCAAGTCGGTAGCCTTCTCGGTACGATTGATTGTGTTGATAGACCTACTCTGGTAGATAGGCAATGAAGCTACGGCTGCGAACATCTTCGACGCATGACCAGGACTAGCCTAGCTCTAAGATTCATTTGCTCATATATATATCGTGCCACTTTAGGCATGATCGAGGAGCGTCACGTTCTTCATGGCACCTTGCCACGAACCACCTCCAATCGTCTGCAGTGGAGCAACAACAGACATGGGAACCCAGACAAAGTTCTCTCCGTTGATTCCAATCTTTGCCGTAAACTCCATCTCCCGTCCGCCGTTAACCGAAAAGAAAGTTTGGTTCCCTCGGCCGATAAGCTTTGCGTCCAGCCACTTGCCAACAGGCAGACTGTAGTTGAGAGGGAACGCATATCCAGCAGTGATAAACATGACAGCAGTGGAGCTTCCATTTCCAGAAGCCAAAATGCTGTCAGGGCCGGAGAAGAGTGGCCCTGGAGCGGCCGAGACTTGGTTCAAAGAAAACGAGAGCGTGTATTCACGTCCTTTGGACGTCAGAGGCGTAGAAAGCTTGCAGGACTTTGAAAATTGAACTGCACCTTCCTTGAAAGAGCATGTCGTTTGACCATCGTAGCCATTTCCGGAGAGATCCTTGACTAAGCTTGAGTTGTGGCTGTCTTCTGCCAAGGTGTATTGGAGAACAGTAGCCGAGCGCGAGGGGATCGTCCGGTCAAGGTTTTGTGACGGAGCCGCGGGCTGCAGTGCGGCAAAGAGAGCGTCGTACTCTCCGTCTGTGAGTTCTCCGCCCCATTGCTTGTCAGCCAAAGCTGGTAGAAGATCCCGCCAGGCATAGTACGCTTCCAGGTATGTTGATGTGTTGTAGCCGTAGTCGTTCCAGATTGCGGCTATGTGACCTGGAACACGCGAAGAATCTCGAGGTGGGTTGTTGGCTGGATCCTTCGAATCGAAAATGTTCGGAGCGAACGGCCCTCCTGCAGGATTGCCATGGAAGATGCGCGTACGATTGAGTGTTTGCGGGTAGCTGCCTGACCATTTTTGGACAATGTAAAACGAGTCGTCTGAGTTGATGACATCGTAGCCGTTGTTGATGTAGTCGGAAAGTGGATTGTCCTCGAAGAACTCCCAGTGTTGGATGGTTACGTTTGTTGAGATGTTGACCGGATAGTCCTGCTGCGGCGGATATGTCCCCCAGATGCGGATCTGCTTACCGGACTCGGCAAAGATGTGGTCGCTCAAGGCATTGACGAAGCGATTGTAGTCCTGGGCTAATTGGTACTTGCTCAACGAGTCATCGACATACTCGTCCGCTCCGATGTGAACGACCTTGCTGTGGAACCAAGGAAGAAAGGTAGACCAAAGCTTCTCCATGGTTGGAATGGTATCAGGTTGTGAGATGTTGAGCAGGTCAATAGAGTCAGACAAGCCCAGCTCGGGCTTCCACTGTGAGATGACCAAAGCATGTCCCGGCGCTTCTATCTCTGGAATGATAGTCACTCCTCGAGCTGCGCAGCTTTGTTGGATGTGGTCGAAGTCCTCCCGAGTATAGGACTCGTTCGCATGCTTGTTCAATCCCGCAACGAATGGATCATCCGACCAGAGCCTGAACCTTGCGTAGAGATCCAGCTGACGTTCACGTGAGTAGATGTTCACGTTGTTGTACAAATTGTCTGAAAGATGCAAATGGAATGTGTTCTGTTTCCAAAACGACATCCAGTTGCACAATTCGACCAGGAAGGATGGTGGATAGAAATGTCGCCCAGCATCAAGAAAGACGCCTCTGGTATTCCACCCCGGCGCATCAACGCCAGAGCCGATGGGTACCTTGCCCTGGTGAAGAATAGCCTGCTGAAGCACAGAGCGAGTTCCCCACCAGCATCCTAGAGGACTTGCGCCGGTGATAACAATGCCATCCCTCGTCACGTCGAGCTGATAGCCCTCGCTTGTGGGTCGACCGGCAGCATCCTTGAAGCTGGTATTGTTACCCAGCGTCAAGAATATCTCTGGCACTTTGCTTGTCTCGTCTGAGACCGAGTTGGTGACGTTGGTGTTGGTTGAATTTTGGTCACGTGAGCCGGCCAGAAAGTCGTTCAAGTCGGATGCGAACGTCTTTCCAAACTCCTGCAAAGTCGGCGGGATGAGCGTCCACCCCGAACTGTCCACGGCAGATGCATGTCGCGAGTCCACTCGAATGTTTTGAATCGAATGGATGTCGAAAGTGGCTCCAGTCTTGGACGTGGACTCGAATGGCAAGGTGGGAATGCCTGCCAAACGCGCAGCGGCCGCCGGCCCTGAGGCCAAGAAGGGCAGAAGGAGAGTTGCTGCTCTCATCGTCGGTCGCTGTCAGCTGTAGAGTCGCTCGCTCGACCGTTGCACTTCTACGCGGGGCTTCTAGATGAAGACGGCCGAATGGCTCGCTATATATCCTACCGGGACAATACCTCTGGGGGAACTCGGAGTGCCAGGGTGGATCATACTTTGGCAGGCCGCCGATCCATGTACCGCTTTGCAATAGCTTCCCAGACCTTTGCCTATATGAGCCGCACCCCATCCACAAGGATGGCAGGACGGTGCGATATGTCGTTCTCCCTTTCGCTGGCTCCGAGACCCTCTCTCTGACCACCAGCATGTGTCCATTCACCAAATTGGTGCCCGCATGGCCGCTAGGGTTGGCATTCTTGTCCGGCATAAGCGCGTTCTCAAGAGCCGCACAGAGCTCGCAGGACAAGGATGCCTTTGTTGAAAGTCTGGTGTCTCAGATGAACGTGCCAGAGATGGTAATGCAGATATTTCTGATGTTCGCGGATAGTGTGGTCGGTCAAAACTCGGACAACGCTTTATACGGTTTGTCTAATCTGTCCAAGACATGGGCATGAAACTCATCGTCAATAGATTCTGCCCTTCATCTTGTTCCCGGGGCAGGCATTGGGGTCATTCACGACTGGTACCCCTTGAACAAAACGAATTACAACGATCTTCAAAGATTAAACCTCGAGAAGTCGCGCCTGAAGATACCTTTCATGCAGGTCGGAGAATGTTTGCACGGAGTCGGCTCTTTCAAGCAGTCAATGTTTCCTGCCCCCGTTGCTCTGTCCGCAACTTTCGACACGTCCGTCGTTCAGAACATCGGCGGTGCAATCGGAGCAGAAGCCCGCTCGATTGGTATTCATGCTTGCTTTTCACCGGTTCTTGACCTCTGTCAGGACCCGAGATGGGGAAGGTGTCAAGGTGCGAATTTCTTGAGTCTCGACTTCAGAGACGCTGCTAACATAACGCAGAGGACTGGGGCGAAGATCAAGTCTTGACGAGCCACATGGGCGTCGCGTATTCGTCCGGTCTTTCGAAGAACAGCAGCTTGAATCAGTCTGACGCCGTCATTCCTGTAATGAAGCACTTTGCGGCTCACGGCTCACCTCAGTCTGGTATCAACACGGCTCCATTCATGGGTCATGGGCGGCGCCAGGTCCTTGAACAGCTACTCGTTCCCTTCAAGGCTGCAGTTGAGCTTGGCGGGGCGAGAGGCGTCATGATGGCTTACAACGAGATAGACGGCATTCCAGCTCCTGTAGATCCGATGCTCTACGATCAACTTCGCGATTGGGGCTACGATGGTTTTGTCATTTCGGATGATGTTGGAATGGGCCAACTCGAAGATGTCCATTTTGTTGCCGATTCTCCTGCAGACGCTATCTCGCAATGGCTCAACGCGGGTGGGATGATTTCATACTACGACTACCCTTTGGAGACTTACCTCAATTCAATCACGGACCTCGTTGCAAACAACTCGGTTGCTGTGAGCATCTTGCAAGATAAGATGCGTCGGATCTTGGGAGTCAAGTACGATCTGGGTCTTTTCGACGATCCTTACATCGGAGACGCTGTCGACGTGCAAGGTATTACGGCCCAGCATGCGCCACTGGCACTTGAAGCCGCGCAAAAAAGCATCGTACTTCTTGAAAACCGCAACTCGCTGCTCCCACTCCAGCTGAAGAAGTCGGCGCCGAACAAAATTGCTCTCATAGGACCATTTTCCGATATTCTCAACTATGGTGACTATTCTGGACAATTCGGCCAGTACCCAACTGCGAATTCATCTACACTGCGTCAGGGCATACTGAACACCCTGAGCAGCGCCAACTCCTCTTACGAACTTACTTCGGCCTGGGGCGCCAACACGTGGCTGTACAACGCGCAATACTCGATTCCAGGGTACCATCTTTCCGTCAACGGCACGCCTGGAGGTCTTCAGGCCACTTATTTCGCTGACACAAATTTCACGACTCCTTTGGTGCGGAAGACGGAGGTGCCTTCACGAGACTGGGGCTTGTTCCCCCCGCCTGGTCTTCCTTCGAACAACTTCAGTGCCGTTTGGGAAGGCGAGCTTTCGGTCCCCGTATCAATCAGTACCGATGGCTGGCTTGGTGTTGCGCTGTCATACAACAGCACCGCAAAGCTGTTCATCGATGGCCAGGAACTTGTCTCAGTACCACTGACGACGACTGGCAACATCCAGTCCAATATTCCGGGCTACAAGTTCACGCTCGTCAACAGTACAATGGCACCTGCCGGGTCTGCACCATTCACATTCGTTCCAGGCGCCACGCACATGATTCGTTTGGAGTTTCAAGCATGGAACTTCTATCAGAAGATCCAAAACATGAACTCTTTGAACTCCGAGGTACTATTGTTCTGGAATCTTGTTGATCGTACCTCACCAGTCGAGAAAGCAGTATCTGTGGCGCAAAATGCTGATGTGGTCGTCCTCGCTCTCGGTGCCAACTGGAACTCGGATGGCGAGAACGGAGACAGAGCCACGATGGGACTCTCTGACAACCAAACGGCTCTCGCCAACGCCATCCTCGACACCGGCAAGCCCGTCGTACTCGTCCTCGAAGGCGGCAGGCCGTTCGCAATCCCAGATCTCTACAATCGCTCGACCGCAGTACTCAACACCTACTTCGGCGGCCAAGCTGCCGGTCAGGCAATTGTAGACGTGCTCTTCGGCCACTTCAACCCGGGCGGCAGGCTTCCCCTCACGATCCCTCGCCACGTCGGGCAAATACCCGCGTACTACAACTACAAGCCATCGTCCCACATTGCCACTTATGTCGACATCGACGCCTCCCCCGCATACCCGTTCGGATACGGTCTCTCGTATAGTAATTTCTCCGTGACCGACTTTTCCGGCCGAGCGAGAAAGACGTCTGCTAATTTTGGAGCCAATGACACTATTACGTTTTCTGTTACGGTCAAGAATACGGGAGCCACGGCTGGTTCGCATGTACCGCAGGTCTACCTTCTTGGGCGGATTTCGCAGGTGACCAGGCCGGAGAAGCAGCTGGTTGCGTTTTCGCGGGTTTACCTGGATCCGGGCGAGTCGCGGGTGGTCACGATGGATGTCGAGGTTCAGCGATATCTGAGGATCCTCAACAGGCAGTGGAAGTGGGAGGTTGAGAAAGGACCGTATACGTTCGCACTGCTGGAGAATGGTGGCATGTTTGCTGATACCAGCATGAATGTTACGATGCAGTGTCTCGGGTAGCTACATGGGATCCGTGTGAGCATGCCAGATAATTACAATGGGTATTAATCTGCCCATTCCGGTTTTGAAAAACCTCCAGAGCAGAATACCTGCCCATCTAGCAAAAATGTATTCATCAATCGACATGTGCTCTTTGGCATGCATCTCGAAACAACGAGCTTAGCCATTCACGCGGTGGACGAAACCAAACTGGGTCACTTCGGGTGCCAAGCTATTGCCCCGGGTGGGACCGTGCATTATGGGGAGGAGCGTCCGCCGGGGTCCAGGGAGAATCCCCAGGTGGTCTAGGTGGTCTAGGCGGCCCGGCTGCCCCATAACCTCTGTCAGGGTGACCCACTTTTTTTGTCCATCCAATTTAGCCTCGGTCCCTGCGCGTCTCTCAGCTGCTTCCCACCGTATGCATACGAGCCGCAGGCTTGTGGTTTTCGGCTCATCGGATGATGGATAAGCCTTCACGCACTTATGATGGCTCGTTGAATGAGCCGCCCTTTGCCGGTCAGGCTAAAAAGGCGGAGATCCGCAAGCCAAAACGGCCTCGAGCCCAATATCCAACTGATTGCAGATCCTCAGCCCACCCTGTTCGAACACGAAGCTTCCGGCATACCCTGCCGTGCCTGGCACCTTCACACCTTCATTAGGAAGGTCCCCGAGTTCGATTATCAGGGACATGGTAAAGCTTGACCCCACAATATTTATCCGGCAAGCCTGCCTTGTCAGAGTGTGGAGGTGGCTTCGGGATCTGAGCGAGACCTAACCACCGTGGAATTCTCGCGACATGTGAGTAGATATATATGCCACTACCTTGATCTATTAGTGGAGTCGTGCCCCGGTCGTGAGTGGCGTCTCTGTCTAGCACTCAACCGACATCCATGTACACAATGCTGAAGGCCACAAGTCTTGTAGGCCTCTGCGCCGCCCTCTTCACCACTCTCGTGACCGCAATCCCCCAACCCTCCCCAACGCAATCCGCGTCCTCCCCGGCGTTCACTTACAACAGCACGACCTTCCTCCTCCATGGCTCGCCAATCCAGATCATCGGCGGCCAAATGGACCCGCAGCGCATTCCGCCCCAGTACTGGCGCGACCGCCTCACAAAGGCCCGCGCCATGGGCCTCAACACCATCTTCTCCTACGTCTTCTGGAACGCGCTGGAGCCCACACCGGGCACTTGGACCTCGTCGGAACCGCAGAACGATATCGCGGAGTACTTCCGCATCGCGCAGGAGGTCGGGCTGCACGTCGTGTTACGCCCGGGGCCCTACATCTGTGGAGAGCACGACTTTGGGGGGTTTCCGGCTTGGTTGACGCAGGTTCCCGGGTTGGTGGTCAGGGATTACAACGAGCCGTATCTGAATGCTACGAGATCTTATCTGGCGAAGCTGGCTGGCGATGTTGCGGGGTTGCAAGTTTCCAAGGGCGGACCCATTTTGATGGTCCAGGTTGAAAATGAGTATGGGTCTTTTGGCGAGAATCATCAGTACATCGCTGCGCTGAGGGATATTCTCAAAGAGCATTTTGAGGTGCCGTTGTATACCAACGACGGTGGTGTCGATTTCACGTTGGACGGAGGGTCGATACCCGGTGCGCTGGCTGAGATTGACGGGGGACCAACGTACGGCTTTCCTGCGCGGGATCAGTACATCACGGACCCGAGCGAACTTGGTCCGTTGCTTGATGGTGAGTACTACACGTGGGCGCCGGATCAGTGGGGGACGTATAACCCTCATAACACAACGGAGAATGACCCGTCGATTGCCGAGGGCTTCATCTCAGATATCGACTTTGTGTTGGGCCAATACAAAGCATCGATCAGCTTCTACATGGTCCACGGAGGTACGAACTTTGGCTTCGACAACGGCGCTCTATGGCAGAACCGCACGACGGTCTTTACGACTAGCTACGACTACGGCTCCCCCATTGACGAAAGTGGACGGACGAATGACCTGTATACGAAGATGCGAGCCGCGTTGATCAAGTACTCGCCAAACGGTACCGTTCCCGAACCGCCACAGAGCCTACCTCGCATGGCGGTTCCAGAGTTCAAACTCTCACCACTGGCATCCTTCTTCGACGTGCTCGGCAAGCCAGTTGAGCGGGACTCGCCAGTCACGATGGAAGCTCTGGGCCAATCATACGGTTTTGTCCTGTACGAACACGTCGCAAACGCATCCGCTTCAGGCGTCGTGAGTCCCGGCGATCGAGCACGAGACCGAGTCCAGGTCTTCGTGAACGGGGCACCCAAGGGAGTAATCGACAGCCAGTACCAACACCCCCGGAGTATCAGCGTAAACCTGAAACCCGGCGACAAGCTGCAGCTCCTGGTCGAGAACCTGGGTCGCGTCGACTACTACTCCCGCGGCAACCCGTACGAAGACTACCTCCGCCAACCCGACAAGGGCATCAAAGGCGACGTCCTCGTCGGCGGCAAACCCCTGACGGGCTGGAAATCCTACTCGATCCCCCTCGACAAGCTCCCCGGCGCATCCGCAAACGCCACGTCGTCGACGCAACACGCGCAGAGCCCCATGTTATATCACGGGACCTTCAAGGCGACGCCGTCGCAGAAGACCGGCGGCGCGGCCGTCCTGGGTACTTTCCTCGCCATCCCGAACGGCATCAAGGGCCAGGTGTTTGTGAACGGGTTCAATCTCAGAAGGTCCTGGCTCGTCGGCCCGCAGCAGTCGCTCTACCTGCCCGGCACGGTGGTGAAGTATGATGAACCGAACGAGGTTGTCGTGTTGGAACTCGAGCCGCATCTCGTTAGTAAAAATATGACTGCGGTCGGGTTGGCGGACAGGGAGTGGGGGAACAATCCCGACCCTGATTGTTCGGATTGTGTTTGAGGAATAATGCCCGGGCAAATGAAAGAGCTCATCGAATATCGATCGGAGACGAATTTATGAACGATGTAGCACGAGATGTAGAGGCGCCGATCGCCAAGGTAGCGACCTGAACAATTGCGAACCTAGATTCCCGGGGATGTCCAGGGCATAACAGGACGAAATGTCTTTGAGAGAATACATGCCCGAATAGACTTGTTGGAGGAAAAGAATGATACATTTGGTCCACAAATCGCCTGCGTTGTTATTGAAACGACCTCGGAGCGCACAGCTGAAGGCAAATATAGCTTCAAATAAAATTAAGTATAGCATTGTCAAGGGCAAAAAACCATTGACTGTCAACGTCATGACTGGTACATCCCAATCCATCTAAAACCCGAATGAGTCCAGCAGTGAGTTCGCCGCAGGCTCGTCGAACATCGTAGGCGGTGGCTTCGAGCCGCCTTTGCCCGTCTTCATCAAGCCCGTCGGCGACGTCGGCACCGTCATATCATCCACCACCAAACTACTCCTCCTGCGCAGCAACTTTCTCGGATCCGGTACTTCCGACGGTATCGGAATGGACGGCAGCTGCAAAAAGTTCCAATTCCGTACCAGATCCAGTGCAAGGTGGTCGCAACCCATTCTGACATATAATTGGGCCGTTCGAAGGACAAATTCCCATTCCTCGCGGGGAGAAATCTGGGTGGCGCCCTTGAGTGTCTGCAAGGTCTTCTCGCGTAGTTGCCTGTACATCACGACCAGTGCCGGGTCGTTGGATAAGAAGGATCTTGCCTCCTGACTTGGGCTCAGAGTGCTATCGATCAGGTTCCAGATGGGCGTTATGAGTGCTCTTACCGCCATGTCCCGTTTGCCTAGCATCCAGAACGCCCACATAGCTTGCCAACGATCGCCAGCTTGCGCAGCCTGTGGAAGAACATGGTCTTGCAGTAGTTCTTTCAGAACAGGCGAGTGATCGCCGCCATGTATGCGGGCAACAGCAATTGCCAGCTGGAGATCGTTGAGCTGGGTCGTGCATACGTTGACGGCATCCTTCAAGCTGTCGGCGAGCAGGAAGAAGGCTGCTGCGTATTGGAAGCGCCGTCTGCCCAAAAGTGCATAGGCATTCTTCAGCGCCGCCGTTTTCCATCTGGCTTCCGCAAAATTGTTGCTCAACAGCTTTTGAGTTCCAGCTCGCTCTTTATGCCAGCTTGCCATTCGCCAGAGGCCACTGAGCACGTTCTTCTTGCGCAAGGCCAGGTAGTATAGACTACAATCGATAGGGTCTCGCTCATCTGTCTTTGTGTATTCGTTCCTTGCAATGTTTTCGAACTGTACAGCCAGGGCAGCAGGGTCAGTCAGCCACATGAAGAGGCCGGTCTCGCGGGCATCCTTCCAAAGCAGCTTTCCCTGGAACTGCCGAGTCACCATATCTACGAGGATATCCTGACTGTTGCTGTGAAACGCCCATGCATATTCCCGCCATGTAATGTTTGCTCGAACCTGGTGCTCGCTGGCCTTGATCAGCATGTATTGTCTGAAGAAGGTAATGAATCTGGCGGCGTTAGTGTCAACAGATCGACGTTGTTTCTCGGTCATTGCAATGGAATCGACAAGATTTGCCAAGTAGAATTGCTCTTGACTGGAGATGTAAGGCAAGGAGATCTTCGACAGCTTCTCGTTAAGGGCAATCGCTAGTTCTTCGGTCACGACCTCTGGCTCTTCGTCGTCCGAGTACCCGTTGACTCTCGGGGCTTGAGACTGGTGGACCGTGGCTGTCGCTTCAGGAGCTTCCTCAAAAAGAGTTTCCGATGCAATCCCGAGATTCGAATCCAGCTCATCGCCTTCGGTCCAAAACTTCAATACTTTGTGTAGAGCTACGATAATGTTCTGCACCTCGATAATACGACCGGCTAATACTGATTGTGTGAGGCATTGAGGGTGGAATAGAGGCAGTGGACCATTGAGAAGGTTCACACGCCCGAAGAGACGCTCTGGAGTGGTCACATGCGTCGCAATGGGAATGTCCTTGACAGTCCGGTCTTGTCCATTGATCGCGTCATCGTAGACGAAAAGCTGGTTGCCAACTCCAATGACAAGGCTGCCATTATCGAGCCACGTGCTGTCTCCGATTGGGTGTGGGGTGAGGTCGCGTATATATATCTCACGAATTGCAGCCCATGACGGCTCGGGCAGCAAGTAATTGTACCGCATCTGCCCAAACACCACCACTTTGTGCGGAAAGCCAACAGCAAGCAATGATTGTGAGCCATGAGTCGCCGCCCAATCAAGGTCGCGAATCTCTTCGCCGACACCATAGGACTGGTCGAATTCAAGATCTCCGTTCTTGGTGTCCCATATCGTTAGGCCAGTCCCAGACTGATCAACGACCGCTACCTTCCTTGATGAGCTGCCAGCAGCAAGCGATGGATTCGAAATACCAGTAACGACTTTCGCTGTCTCGACCCATGATAATGAGCGCTCGCTGACATCGAGGCGGGCAGCGTAGGTTTGTACAATGCCATCGGGTGTGGTCGTCAATGCAATATCTGGCGCGAAAGTGTCAAGAACCTCAGGCCTCGCTGAACCAAGTCCAACCGGATCAATGGCACGAATGACCAGCTGTACATCTTGCTTGGATAGCTCAAACGTGCAAAACCGCTCTATCGTGCAAGGAGCTGAGCCGTTGGTCGCAGTGGATCTGACCACAGCATTCGGCAGCTTGATTTCGTAAATTGTACCTTTGAATTTGGATGAGATTACAGCCACGAAACGACTCCTTGAAGCCGAGTTCCCGCTTGGAATTCTGAGAATGGTCGCTGGCCCTCCCGCGGCTTCAAAACCACTGCACGCGATTTGCCTTGCTTGTGGAATTTCTGATTCCCATAGGCAGACTTTCTCATCCTGCAAACTCACAAAATAATTGCCTTGATCAAGAACGCAAAGCCCTTGGAGATTACCATCCAATTTTATTGAGCTAGCTTTGCGTAACGACGCAGGGGACCGTTTCGAACGACTTTGCCACACAAGAGCTTCTGCTTGGCTGGACCTGGAGATCAGAGCGAGTCCACTCGCGTTGCGAGTAAGATGCTCAACAGGGCCTTCGTGGGCCGTCCACAGAGCCTTCGGTCGTAAACGATTCGAATTCGGTGCCGGATCAAAATACTCGTCCATCCGACCATCATGCCAAGATATCGTACCATCAAAATAATGCACAAGAAGTGAAAAAGAATTGTCGGCGGAAGCGTGCCAGAATCCAAGAAGTCGAAGATGTAACGTGGATGCGATGTCAAGGCTGGGGGGAAATAGATTGAAGTTTTCAACAAGAGCGATATTGAAGACGTCCGACTCTTTCCGCCGTTTGCTGCCGATGTTCTGTAGTCCCCAGGCACTCATATGCCCCTTGTCATCCAGCACCACACACACGTCCGGCTTGTGGGAGGCAATGTCGCCCAGGTGCTCCAGGAATGGTCGTTTTAAAGGATCGGGACCATCCTTGAGAGCAGCTTTCGTAGCTGTATCAAAGTCGTTGCCGTTGATCACAAACACAAAGCGTCGCTCGCTCTGACTGTCTGGACCTAAATGACGAGGTTGTATGACCTCGCGAAGGTCAAGCTCCCCCCAGAGCTGCAGTGGTTGGAGGCCATGGTGGTCGATTGATGCCCAGACCCGCAACTTGTTGTCCGCGCAAACCGTGTATAGTACATGCTGCCCGCCCTGACTGTGTCGTTTCTCCGGAGGCCGCCAGAAGAGATCGGTTACAACTGCTGGATGGTAGAGGTAGGCAAAGTCAATGGTATTGTCTTCGGGACCAGAAGACAGGCGACGCCAGACCTTGACCAAGCTGTCGCAGTGGCCGATCGAGGCGATCAAATCCGCGTCGTGTGAGAAGGTCGCAATCTGCACGTCCGTTGGGAGCTTTCGGTCCCAGAGCAAGGATTCAACGTCGCCGATATGGTACAAGTGTAAGCTCGAAGAACCGACCAGCAGCTCTCCGGGCATCCCCCAGCTCAAGGTGCATGGTGACGTCTCCTCCTCCTCTTTGAAAGCCTCGAAGCTGCATTGCTGTGACCATTTCAAGTAACCTTGCTCCAGACCATACGGCTTATATATGTACACGGTGCCTGCGGAGCTGGTCGCGATCTTACCCGTGACCGTATCGATTGCAATGGCATCGAGGTTGTCGACTTCATCTTGGCAGATTGTCTGGAGGAGTGACTGAGGGCCGTCAAGGAGGATTATAGAATTGCCAGAGATGTAAGCCTTTGCAAGTGTTAGCAGAGCTTCAGGACGCCTGTGGGTGCTCTTGTCGACGTACAATTATCTGACGACCTTCCCAAGGCCCAGTGCAAACAGCTTGGAGACTGGCCCTGGGACGTCCGGGAAAGATTGCGCGCATGGGTCAGCTACCACCTGAAGTTGATGTCGCACGCATGAGAATCCATGGGCGTGGCAAGAGATGCGGGCCCTCTGCAGGTGGAATGTCGTTTCGTGGCGGCAGAGTCTCTGTTCGTGTCCTGAATCTCCCGTCAGGCGGAACTGGCAGATGATGATTGAAGCTGCTGATGACGCGCATCGGAAGGAACGGGCTGCGCGTCCAATGGGAGCGTCGCAGCACCCCACTAAGCAGGCCCCTGAAGAGCCAGTTTCTGCCGCTGAAGCTGAAGTGGCCTTTGAAACACCACGCAATCCGGTCATCTCGAGAAGTCAATCTGCGAGAAATTCCAAGGCAAATATATCAGAACCGGTGTCTATGAAGTTATTCATCATCCTATCCAAACTGGTCATGGTTCACTGCACCCGACACAGCCAAAAGTTTGAGCAGAACTGGGTATGCTTGTTCGAGATGTGGACACATTTATATGTCGACAAATACATGGCCAAAAATCGGGTTGATCGGACGGTTCTTCGCGTGATATCACGACCAATCCGCTGACGACGACAGCAATATTCGCCCAGGTCAAACGCATCCCTTCATAGGGTATTTCAACCGGCTAAAAAGACCTTGACACGCTCGTTGATGAACGCAACATCCCCCGGATTCACTCCAAACCCAGCCGCATGACCCCAAACAGAAGGAATAACCTCCATCTTGCCGTTCTTCAACTGCGCCAAATCAGCCTCGACATCCTCCACCGTAAACTGATAATCAGTCTGGCCCGGCAAAAGCAACATCCTTGCCCTGATCGACCCCAACGTCTTCTCATACCCGCCTCCCACCCTGCCCACATCAATATTCTGCCACTGCCTCGCCTGGACAAGGATGTTATTCGGATCCTCCATCTGTGACATTTCCTCCGCCACGGCCAGGAACTGTTGCTTCGACTCCAGCCCCATGCCCTTGTAGACCTCCTGCTTCCACCACGCCGGGCTGTAAAGCCACGGTATGTAGGCCCTTCCCATTGCTTTCAGACCCTGTACCGGCTTGGTCCCGCTCGAAACGTACGCGTTCCAGTCTTTGGAGAATGTGAGGGCTCCGAGAAAGCCCTCGACGAGCGAGTATGTCTGCCCGCTGGTCGTTGCGGCAGCGCAGATCGCGATCCCGTTCTTGATGAAGTCCGGGTACATGGATGCCCAGTGGTAGACCGCCTGACCGCCCATTGAGTACCCGAGCGCGACGTCGAGATGACTGAACTTGAAGACCTCGGTGATGAGAGCATGTTGGGCCCGGATCTGGTCCTGGTATGTGACGGTCTTTGGGAAATTGGGCGTGTTGGACGGCGAGCTAGATTCGCCCATGCCCATTTGCATCACGACCACGACATGGTAGTCGGCGAGAGCGGGTGAGGGGTCTGTGGTGTAAGTGACGGTGTTCTCGAACTTGCCGGTGAAACAATTGGTTATCAGGGCTTTCTTCGCCGCGTCGGGGTTGATGGACTTGTAGGCCAGGGAGATGTCGAGTATTTCGCCACTGTCGAACTTGAAGGCGGGGATGGCGAAGCTCGATATAGACATTGTGACAGATGGCGTATCGCAATCCAGATGTGAAGATAGAAAGATAGAGGAGACGATGAGCAGGAGATGTGCTCCTCTTAAGTTGGCATGATGCCAACTACCCCCCATTTGGGATCCTGGTCACCATCCCGACGACCCTGCAGAAGACGAGACGTGTACTTACTCTAGAAGGCCGCGGCCACCTCGGAACGATGCACTTTAAGCTGGCCATTCCAGCGATGCTTGGTTCCTGTTGAAATTCGCGAAATCAGCGTTACGCAGCCTCATGGGTCGGGCGAGTTGCTGTTGAGAGTTGACAGCCAAGACCGGTAGATGTGGCTGGGCAGGTGACAGGCACCTGTTATGGACTACCAATAGGCGTCTTCAGCTCGCTGACTTCTGCTTCAGGTTAGGCAGTGATCCCCCACGGTGTCCTGCAATGATCACAACATCTACCCGCTCTGTGATGTCGTCTTGATGGATGATGTCTTTGTTCGCGGCCAATCTGAACCCCAGCTGATAGCGACACTTGAGCCGTCATCAGGGCAAGCTAATGCCGCCAAAAGTCTCAACAAGGAAGCCGTCAGGGTCGGCATGACACCAAGAAAGTGAAGCCACGGGTTTCTGTTTGCAGATTCATGCACGTCAAGACAAATATGCCATCTCACCTGTCATGACTTACGCAAAGCTGTCTATGTCTATTCAGAAGATGCTTCAATGTCATCCTCAGTCTTGTTCTTCCGCGGGCTTCTTGATTCTATCATCGGTCTCGTCAGGCAAGAATATCGTCAGGATGCCGAACGCTGTCGCACAGGCCGCCAGTATGATCCAGACAAATTGCCCCCAAACAAGGTGTTTCTCCAGGCTGATGGAATAGATGTTCGTGAACAGCACCGGTGTGAAAGCCCGCACACCGCTGACCAGTCCCAGTGAGATGGAGTTCAGGACGCTGATCACTTTCTGAGACGGCGCAACGTCATTGAGGCAAAGAACCATGGCTGTATAGGCCATGCTTACACCTGTGATATAGTCAGCAGAACGCTCGTCGTCAAAGCTGTCGACAGTGACCGTCTGAAGAACAAAACGCGTTTACTTACCAACGCCCAGGCTCAGAAGGATGGGTGCAAGAACCCAGAATGCCACATCCTTGTCATGTCCGCCGTCTCTGCGGAGGAATCCCAAGATGGGACTCACGGCCACGAAGAAGGGATAGAACAGTCCACAAAGTCTCATGACGCCACGCGAACCCACTTTCTTCTGGAGCGGTGGAAAGATGAGTAGCAGCCAGATTCCCTGGGCTGCTCCTGTGGCCGCCATCAGGGCTGAGATCTGGATCTCACTGAAGCCGAAGCCACCATTGCGCCGTGAGGTGAACCAGTATACAGGTGCGATTGCGGTGTAGCCAAAAGCACATACCATAACCATGGCTGTGTTGAAAAGAACCATGGGCACTCCGGGAGCCTGGAGGAGCTTCAGAATTGATACCTGGTCGGACTTCGAGGTGTTGCTGTTACGCTCCGGACCTCCGCTTCCACCTTCAGACTCGTTATTTTTAGCCTGCAAATCCTCCTTCGAGGCCATGTTGAGCGTCTCTTTGATGAATAATATTGTCACCAGCATTGCAATCAGAGCCAACGCTCCAGTAGCAAGTGTGGCCAAAGCATATGGATGCTGGTTGAAGAAAGCCTGTCTGGCAAACCAGCCCCCGTATTGCTTCGATGGATCTGCCAAAGCCCCACCCATCAAAGGTCCCAGAAAGATCCCCAAGTTTCCTGTAAACGCAAACCAACTGAAAGCCCTCGCCTGCGTCTTGACCGTTGTGTATTCCTGAATCATCGTTCGTATAGTGACAAGCGTTCCTGCAAAGACGCCCGCGAGACATCTGAGCACAATCATCTGAGTGATCGTCTTTGCGAATCCAAACGATGCGCAGAAGATGGTGATTCCGGCAAGTGAAACGACGAGCACGGGTTTGCGACCGAAGCGATCCGAAGCGCGGCCCCAGAAGATCATGGTGATCATTTGGGTGAGGGAGAACAGAGATTCGATCAGACCGCTATACTTGCCGACAGCCTCTTCTGGTAGGTCTCCATTTTCAACAATCATCTGATTGACGTACGGAAAGATGCTGAAGAAAGAAACCGGCTCTACCAGGCGGACAAAGCAGAGGAGGAAGACTTGCAGGTAGTCGAGCGGTCGATCTTCAGGATCCGAAGCTGCTCCGGGCACATTGCCATTGGTGACAGTTGCGGCATCGTCGACTGCTGATTGACCTGCTGGACCGACGGCTTCGTTGCTGAGGAGAGGAGTATTTTCCGTAGCATCCTGAGTTTTGAGGCTCTCATCTTCGGTCGCGTGATCAAATGAAGTTGACATGGTCGGTGGGCTATATTAATTGCGCGTGGGTTGAGGCTGAGGATGTCGCGAGAAGCTTTGTGCAGAAGTCCTGAGGACGGACTAAGACAGACGGGCCGACTGCGACTCGGGACAAAAGATATGAAAGTCAAAACATGTGACTGTACAAACGACCCGGGACCGCAGCTTTTCTCGGGAGCTGTTGCAAGGAGTCCAAACAATCAGACGACGAGGAAGAACAACCACCAGCTATGACAAGTAGACGGTTCAGAATGAAGAGCTCAGCTTTAGCATCTTGT